>PVIC010001531.1:40255-71582 GCA_004025085.1 Thryonomys swinderianus
TTTTTTTTTTGAGACAGGGTCTCGCTTTGTAGTTCAGGCTGGCTCTGAGCTCACTATGTAGCCCAGGCAAGCTTCGAACTCAGCAATCCTCCTGTCTCTGCCTCCCGAGTGCTGGGATTACAGGCGTGAGCCACCACGCCTGGCTCTTTTGACTATATTTTTAAAAAGACTCAGCCAGAGACTCAGGGGAAATGTAGCCTCGACCTTTAGAATGGTTTTCACTGGAAATGCAAGGGGAAAGCCGGGGATTGGCTTAATTTGAAGGGTTTCTGTGGCTTTGGACTGTGGGGCATATTCTCACTGTTTGCCCTGTCTGTTATAGCTTGTGTCTAGATGTGCCCTCATAGCCTCATGAGGTCATAGGTGGGGCTTTTTCAGAGGAGGCTGCATTTAAAGAGTGAGATGCTCAGATCGATTCATGGTGCAATGCATCGTGCACTAGGATTGAAGCATGAGTCCTGCTGGCCCTAAAGTAGCCTGCGTGAGCTGTAAGGGATAGAAAGAGCTGTGGTCATCCCTTGTCACTTTCCTACCTTCTGCCCACCATGAACTGTGTTGCCTCTGCAATGCCACCTTGCCTAGAACCAGCCAATTATGGACTGAAACCTCTACAAACTGTGAACTAAATAAAATTTTCCTCCTTTCATGTTGAGTGTTAGGTATTTTGTCTCAGCAACGAGGAAAATAACTAAGACACTGTCCTTGCAAAAGTTAGGGCAGATCAGTAGAGGGCTATGCCCAGTAAAACTAAAGCCCAATTGTGAGGCATAGGCTTTGAATTGGTTGCCATAAATGTGAAAGCTACACTTTCAGGGGGGTCATTTGCTATCTCTAAGAATTAGCCATCCTGGGAAGGGCACTCTCTCCAGAGCAGCAAAATCCCTGTGGCAAAGCACAAGAAAATATAAAAAAATAGGCACAGGGCTGGAGATTTAGCTCAGTGGTTCCAGAACCTGCCTAGCAAGCACAAGGTCCCTGGTTCCATCCCCAGTAACCACATACAACAATACCAGGTATGATAACTTATGCCCACTGGAATCAGTAACACATACCACAAATGCCAGTCTTGGTGGCTCACACCTGTCATCCCAGCACTCAGGAGGCAGAGGCAGGAGGATTGCTGAGTTTGAGGCTTGCCTGAGCTACATAGTGAGCTCAGGGCCAGCCTGAACTACAAAGCAAGACCCTTGTCTCAAAAAAAAAAAAAAAAAAAAAAAGGCACAATTCAACAAAGGCTGAAGGCCCAGCACCACTTTCTCTGATCAGTGGATAACCCTGAAGGGTCAGTGAACCCCAAAGAGCTCTGCAGAGGCCCCATCATCACCACGGCCCAAGTCAATTCTTCCACTGGCTCAATCTTGCCGGCCCCCAACTCAAAGAGCTCTCTCCAGAAGCCCCATCTTGATCTCTGTTTCCCAGGGAACCCACATAAGAGATTATCTTGGGCCCCACAATCCCACTAACCACTGCCCCATCTCTCTCCTCACAACCAAGATAGAGTAACACAGTGAGGGACAATTCCAGAGAGACACACTCCCAATAAGGCAATGGGGTCACTGCTCACAGAGCCAATCACAATGTCTCTGTCTAAAAACAACTCACCAAATGTTACTGGGTCTTGAGGTGCTTGCCTCTGGGTTTCCAGATTCTTCTCAACTTGAACAAAGAACTGAACAGACAAGCAAAAACAGTGACAGAGTTTATTTGAAAAAGTAAAAGTCGCCAGGCGTGGTGGCTCACGCCTGTAATCCCAGCACTTGGGAGGCAGAGACAGGAGGATTGCTGAGTTCAAGGCTTGCCTGGGCTACATAGTGAGCTCAGAGCCAGCCTGAACTACAAAGCGAGACCCTGTCTCAAAAAAAAAAAAAAAAAGTAAAAGTGAAAGGTGAGGGAGAAACTGCAGAGTGAGCTTGGGTGGAATAAAAGGGGGAAAATGTGTACACAGCATGGGCTACCATGGTAGCAAGACGTTCATGGCATCTGTGCCCTTTTATACCATCTACATCTCACAGGAACCTGAGAGAATATCTACAGAATCCCAAGAGGCAGTGTGGTATAGACCCTGGGATCCCCCTGCACCTTTCTTCTTAGCCAGCCTAAACCACACCTTATGTCCTCTCCTGGTTTTGGCCTAAGTGTTCAGGGTCCTGTGCAGAGGGCTCGCACACTTCTAGGGGAGGTCATAAAAACATTTCCATTTCTTTTTAAATTATAACCAGAAAAGTGAAACAAGCTAGACTATACTCATTTTATACCAAATCCAGTCATCAAACCAATTTTTAATATACTTTGATGTAAGAAATAATTTACCAAGTCAAGCATGTCCTAATCTACCAGGAGTAAGGCAGGAGGTTAGGGCATGGCTGACTGACTAGACAAGTGGGTGTGACCTGTCAATCAAGAGATCCAGGAGGCATGCCCAAATCCTGTACCTGAAACTGATCACAAAGTACTGTCTTCATTTATCGAAAGAAATCAAGCAGATTTTTTTTTCAGTGGTACCAGGGATTGAACTCGGGCCCTTGTGTTTCCAAGGTATGTGCAGTACCAGTTGAGCTAAATCCCTGGCCCTAAGCAGATTTTTGATAAAATACAATAGATCTAACATCAGTCTGAGTAGTGGCAGATACAAAAGATAGCTGCCATTACTCAAGCTCTTAGCCACTGTGCACTCTTTCACAGTGATCTACTCTTACTCTGCGTAGTATACTTCTTTTGCTACTTATAATTGGCCCATATTCACTGTGCAGAGCAAGTTTCTTTTCCTATCTTTAATAAACAAGTCTGGGTGTGGTAGTATATGCCTGTAATCCTAGCACTTGGGAGCTGAAGCAGGAGGATGGATGAGGATCTTTCATGGCCAGCCTGAACTATGTAGCGAGACTGTCTCAAAAAAAAAGAAAAGAAAAGAAAAGAAAAGAAAAGCTCGCTACTTTTTGCATTTGTTTCGCATAATTTTGTTCGGGACAAGAAGAACCTAGAAAGAATCTCCAGAAAGAGTTTCCAGCAGCCTAGAACCTGGTAACAACAGCATCTAGCACCCCCTTGACACCAGCCTTCTGGATGAATGGGATCTACGGGGTCCTATTCTGCTCCTAGCTATGCCAGCTGATCTAAGTACAAAGGTTGAAGGGGGCTCTTCTTTGCAATACCCCCCAGATGTGGCATCAGTTTATTCTATCAGTCTCATTCCCACCCTGGGGTGTCTTTTTTTCTTTTCTTTTCTTTCTATTATCTTTTTTATTGGGAGAGGGTAGTGGCTGGAGAGAAGATTATGCTAGGTAGTTCAAATTGGCCTTGAACTCCAGACAATCCTCCTGCTTCAGCCTCCCCAGTGATGGGACTGCAGATGTATGCCACCACATGAAATTCCTGCCCTTGAGTTTCAGTACACCAGCCCTTCTGCAGTAAACTGCAGCTTTTCTAGGAGAAAGGCTATCCTTCCAGCCTCCAGGTCTTTGCATGTGTGACTGCTCATCAGAATGGGATGCCTACAGCCTTTGCTCACTTCCCTGATCTGCCTTGTTCCTCTCATAAGCAACTTCATCTTGATCCTGTGACTGCGTTCATCAAGATCAAGTTCAAGGGCCGGTGTGATGATGTATACCTGTAATCCCAACCCTTGGGAGGGTAAGGCTGGAGAATCACTGTAAGTCTGGGCTACATAGTGTCACCCTGCCTGAGAAAAAAAATAAATCAAGATAGTGGCCTTCTGTCCCCTGAGGTCTCTCCTGTCCTGCTTTCTGGGCTCTGGGACCCTGCAGGCAGGGAGGGGTCTCCTCAACCATTGCACCTGTGATCAGTGGGGCCTGGCCTGCAGTGCCCCTTGGAGTGGACCCTGAACATGCAAAATGAGTGGTGGGCATCAGAAGAGCCCTGCAGGCTGAGACAAAGCTCAGGAAGTGGCCACAGCCCCCTCCCACACAGAACTTCCTCTGGTCCAGCACACAGGACCCTCAGCCTCTTCCCCCTCCCCAGCTCCCTGGGAGCCTAGGCCGTGGTCAGATGAACCCCACACCCAGGCACCAGCCCTTCCAGGGAGTCACCTGACCCCTTCCAGGGCTCTCAGCCAGCTCTGGAGGGAGGAGTCATGTGACCACTTAGGCATGCATGACAGGCTCCCTGGAGTGGTGCTTTGGGGTGACCTTGCCTCAAGAGAGAGAGGACCTGCTCCATCCATCCTTGCTTACAAAGCTGGGACTGGAGGTAGTGGAGATGGGAAGGCCAGGGCAGAGGCAGGAGATACTCCCCTCCATGCAAATACTTGGCCTGGATTTCTAAGCCTGGGTTACGCAATACCTGAGGAGAACTAGGCTCCCCTCTCACCCACACCTTTTCCCCCTCTGTGAAGCATTTCACAACTGCAGCTGCCTCTCAGAGAAGGGCTATTTTGGGAGCTGTTTTCATTTGACCTATATTAAGCACAGTCACAAGGCAGAGGAGAGGTGCGGGTGCAGGGTGGCTGGCTGGCTCCTCGTGCCGTTTTTAGTGTCACGGGTGAGACAGCCAGTGAGCCAGGGCCGAGAGCTCGCGACTGGAGACTGAGTGGCCTAGGTCTCTCTCTCCAGGGCACCCAGCGACCCCAGGAAGCCCCAGGCCTGGGCAGCCTCCGTTTCACTAGGACAGACCCAGACCTCCACCCCAGTTCACCATTCTGAGTTTCCTACCCTGTTGAAAGACAATCGCAGGGTGACTGCTGCAGAGGACAGGGAGGGACTTCCATTCCCTCAAGGCCTAGAAGCTACATGGCCTGGCCAGGTTGAGGTCGGCTAGTGAAAGGGAGTTAGGGTTTCTGCCGGCCTCTGCTCCCCTGGGAATCCCCTTTCCTGAGCTCGTCATGAAACCCTTTGACCAGCAGGGGGCAGGAAAGGGCTGCCGGAAGCATACATGCCGGTCCACAATTTTGAGGGCCCCCAGACATGACGATAAGATAAATGGTTACCTAGTCAGTACCGCTTCCACCTCTTCAACTGCGGTACCTGGCTTTGGCGCCTTGGCCTCCTGCCTGCTGTCTCCCTAGAGACAGCTGTGCCCTCCCAGGGTCCTAACATCTCTCTCCAGGCTGCTGAGCCCAAAGCCACACCTTTGGTGCCTCTTCATCCTTGAGTCAACCCCATGTGTCCAGCTGTCCCACGGATGCCACGTTCAGAGCTCCCAGCATGCCTGCCCTCTCCACACCCAAGCAGCCCAGCCCCAGGATGCTGCCCTGGTCCTCCCACCGCTTCCACTCTCCGTATGGAAAAAGGGCAGGAAGAGGAATGAGAACTCCTCTAACCAGAGTGGGAAATCCCAAGTCACTTTTCTTTATACCTGCCAGAAAAGACTATGCCTTGGGGCTGGGCTTTGGTGTGGGGCTGAGCTGCTGCCAAATTCACCACGTGATGCCATTGCCTTTAGGTTGAAGAGAGGAGAGGAGCCGCCCTGGCTGCTGGGGCAGAGGGTGGTGGCCGGGGGAGGGGACTTTCGGGCCTGAGAGCTACTTGCAGAAGAGGGAGATCAAAGTATTACAGGTAGAAAAGCTAACTAGACACGTGGTAGGGAGAGATAGAAATGACCCTCTTGGAAGCAATCACTTTGGAGGTTAGCATTGCCAGAGAAAAAAGCTATCCCACCCAGGTAGGATAATTAGTTGTGATTGATATTCCAAATAGGCAGCCGCCAGATATTCTAAAGAGAGTGCCAACCTCCTGGGGTGGAGGGCTGAAACTTTAACCCGGAAAAGAGTCTGAGTCAAATTCCTGTTTGATTGTTACTGACTTGATTTCTCATTGGATCCCCATTTAATCAATGTTACCTGAGCAATTATACTTGTAATCTTACTGGTTGATCATGGCTTTGTCTAATTTATGTGGTTCCTCCTTGTACCAATGTTACCTAAACTACTGTATTTTCAATGTTACTAGTTGACTGTAATTTTGTTCCACCTTAGACCCACCTCACCTTGTGGCTTTGCTCCATAAAAGTGCTCTAAAAGTGAGGTAGGTGGGTTACCCACTTTCCAGGTTCCCCCTTCTGTCTCTCTTAGGCAGAAGCTTTCTTTCTCAATTAAATTTTCCTACTCAAACCTCTGTCATTTCTAAAATTCATTCTTCGATTTTTAGAGAACATGAACTCATGTTTCAGGTGGGCAGTTAGGCCATAACTCTCCTGCGTCAAAAGCACTCGAACTTGACCTTGGGGGTAGCAGACTTGAGTTTGGAGGGGAGATGGGTAAAGCCGTTTGGCTGGCTGCAGCTGGAGGTGGGGTCAGGCAAAACCACCTCATATAGGGAATGTGGGGTGCTCAGAAAATACAGGCATCTCCCTTTACCAGGAGATTTGCTTTCTGAGGTCTCTGTTACCACAGGTAGACTATAGTCCAAAAACATAAAGCAGAAAATTCGAGAAATAAACAGCCCATAAATTTTGGGCTTTTTCCCGTTCTGGGTAGCATGGTGAAATCCTGCATGGCCCCACCCAGCACTAGCACCAGCCCTTCCTCCAGCTGCCTGAAATCACTCAGCAGCCACCTGGCTCTGTCAAGAGTGCCTGTCTCAGCCTTGGAGCACTCGTGATCCAGTTACCCAATTTTTTTGGTTAATGCCCTAAAGCAGTGGAGGCAAAGGGATGACACACACGTTTCTTCTGAACTTGAGCCTCCATGTTTGGGCTGAATTGCAGTGTGAATGTTTTTCAATCAATACATGGGCCCCAGGGTTGCAGGTTGGGCTCTATCTCTGAAAGGTTCCTCATCACCACTCCAAAGTATAGCATATTGCTTTGTCCTGTTTTGGTACTAGATATTCTGGTTATGTCACATGGTGCTTCATTTATAAATTACACTCCATCATAGATGTGTATGTGTAAGAAAAGACATAGTGTGTGTAGGATTCAGTTCCATCCACAATCTCAGGCATCCACTTGAGTCTTGGACTCTGTTCCCTAGAGGGGGAGAGGGCGAAGGACAAAGGTGCAACAGCCTTATGAGAGCAAAACCTGGCTTGAGATAAAGATGCCCAGAGCTGGAGGAGCTTGAACCCAAACCTGTCTTTCCAGTTGGGTGGTCCCTTCTCTTGGATTCTGGCCTTTCTGGCTGTTATTGCTTCTCCCAAGCCACAGGGCAGTCCTGGGGAAGACGGCAGGGGTCAGAGCTGCAGAGCCTTGTTCTAAACTGATTATGAGGCTGACATGGGCAGAGGGCTAGGGACAAGCCAGCGGGGTCCCAGTCTAGAGCGGTATCCCCGGGACATTCTGCTCCAATGGCAGATTTCCCACATAGTGAGCTCTGCTTGGGAGAACAGAACTGAAGAGCTGGTATCCTGATGTTGAGGTCATGGAAGATACCTCTTTTTACTTAATTGCTTGTTAGGCTTTCTTAACTTCGAAAAACATGTTTAATAATTATTTATAAGCAATGTGTGATAAAAATGCATGGTGAATGTTTACATGTTTAAATTTTATTACAGTCAAAGAGCTGCTTCTAACCTCCCTCAAAATACACTATTCGCCCTTGCTTTGAACACACTTATCTATATTGTTCTTTCCAATGCTTCCTTTACTATAGAAAGTTTATTTTTCCACTTAAGTATTTATCGTATTTTTTACCACTGTCTGCACACAGTCCTATGCCATACACGTTCCTGTGGCCAACAGGCTCCACAAACCAGCACCTGTGTCTGGCATGGTGAAAGCACAAGTTGCAGGAAAGCTGCTTAGCTTGGCCCCTGGGAACCAGAATGGAGGAGCTGGGCACAGGAACAGCATTTCCAGGGCCTCATGCCTCAGGCCAGGGTCTACCTCCTTAGGGGCACAGCCAGGGGCTGAGTAACTGCGTTCCAATCACCTTCCCAATGGGAGATGTTTGGGGTGAGGGTTACACTGAACCCACAACAATCTGTGACCTTAGGGCACCACAGCCTCGGTCACATCAGAGAGCAAGACGTTCAACTGCTTACCTGTTTGCGGTGACGCTGGTTCAAACAGACCTACTGTGCTGCCAGTTCTATCAAAATAAAAAAGCAAAATAAAAGATAGATGACAGGAAATAGAAAGGGAGATCTTTCTAAAAGGGGAAAGGGGCTCACAGATGGAGGGAGAGGTAGGGAGGAGAGGGAAAAGGGGTGGAAAGAGGAGTTAAAGCATATTATGTCCCCGTACCAACTCCCCCCTCAGGGGATGCAAACATGAACTCTACACATGAACTAATAAAAATCCTGCCTTGTCCACCGCATCATACTGTGGGAGAATCAGTGACTGTTGTTGGTTTATGCCTTTACTACACGAGACTTTTTATTGTTATTTTAGAATTGCTCTCACTTATAAAATAAAGCTGAGTATACAATAGGACACCATTTTCTAGGTCCTCATTGCCATTTTCTCTTGTGGTACCCTTATTTTGTTCACCAAGGACACCTGAGGCTCAAGCTGCACCATCCCACACCCCAGGTCCCTGCTGGGGGGCCATCCCACCTGGGACTGGACAAATGAGCCTAGAGCGCTCACGCAGCAGTGAGGCTGCCTAAGGACATGGTCTCAGGAGTCGGCATTAACTGAGACATATATCTGTACTTGATTGGAGTCGTTTTTTGAACCAAGTAATTTCACTGGCCAAATCACAACCTTGTGTTTTAACTTGCTTATACTATATTTTCTTTTATTACTAGCTATAGGATGTGCTAAAACTATGAAAATACTGTTTGTACCTTTTAAAAAATCCCCCCAAATGTGTTGCTTAAATGATACTTTACAACTAATCCTTCTACCATCCATCTAAAGTTGTTATACCATCATTATACAACTCTGGAAAGGGCTGGGGATTTAGCTCAAGTGGTACAGTGCCAACCTTGGACACATAAGGGCCTGAGTTCAATCCCTGGTACCACAAAAAAAAAAAACTCTGGAAAATAAAAAATACAGGAAAAGAAAATTTTAAGATTCATAACTTTACCATATAGAAATAGCTGCTGTTTACATTTCACAATGCTTCTTTCTATCGCTTTTTACCACTGTGTGGTTTTGATACACATTCATCCTGGGGATTGGTATATGCATGCATGCATGTGTGCTTGCGCGCACATGCGCGTGCACACACACACACACACACACACACACACACACAGAGCTCATCTTGGTCACATTAGTTCCTCTCCCTACAGGTCCTCTCTCCTTCTTCAGATCTCCTTCCCATCCACACAGTCTACCTCCTTTTTTTCTGCCATCTCTCTTTTATTTTGCCCTTTAAATTATTTATGCTTTGGGTCTCTCACATTAGAGAAATGATGTTATATTTAACCCTCTGTGCCTGACTTAGTTCACCTATTATTACCATCTTAGGATCCATCTGTTTGCCAACTAATGACTCAAGTTTATCATTGTGTACGGCTGAATAGTACTCCACTGTGTGAAAACATCACATTTTCTTTTCCAGTCACCTGTTTACGGATGTGGAAGATGCTTTCATAATTCAGAAGTTATGAGCTGTGCTGTGGTAAGTGTAAGTGTAGGCAGATCACAGTAGTATGAGGTCTATCATTTTGGGAAAGATGCCCAGAATCGGCCCCTCTTCTCATGTGTGAATTCTTCTTTCACAGTTTAGGAAGTAGTGATAAATAATCATGTCACCTGCATGTGTGTGTGTGTGTGTGTGTGTGTGTGTGTGTGTGACATGCTCACTCATGCACACTTTCCATCTTATGGATGTCCACCACCTACCCACACCTTCCTCATCACTGTTTTCTTTCTTTGCCCACTAGTGTTGTAGGTAAATCTCCTGGCCTCTCAGCCTTTCTGGAGGTTTTATTAGAATTTTCTTGGATCGAAGTGTACAAATATTTTAGAGCCTCTTAATATGACAGATGGAGGGGAAGGGAAAAATCCTTTCCTCGATGCTGTTTTGTGTGGTTCTTGAGGCTGTGAATTAAACTGGCAAAAGACAGATTAACAGGAGGAAAAAAAAATTATTTGTGTGGACATGGAAGCCAACAAAGGAAGTATCTAGTTCATGGAATGGTTAAAAGGTTAAAAGAAATCTTTAAAGGAACTCTGAGATTCAGAGTAGACTTCCATCTACCTTATCTAATTATTTTCTGAATAAAAATATATATTTCCCTAAAACAAAGGGAGTCAAGTATTATCATTTAAAAAATTGTTAGCTGGTGTAGTGCTCCAAGTCTGTAATCCTTACATTCTGGGAGGTCAAGGCAGGAGAATCTCAAATTCAAACAAAGCCTAGGTTACTTAGCAACTTAGCAAGATCCTACCTCAAAAAAAGGAAAAAAGAAAAATAAGGCTTAGGCATGTAACTCAGTCCAAATACCCTGGGCTCAATCCCCAGCACTGAAAATAAATAAATAATTTTTATTTTGATTAAATTTACAATTTTCACTGATTTGACAGGTTAAAAGTTAATATAATTTTCACTTTTTTATTACTGAGGCAAAGTGATTTTTTTTATGTATTCATAGCTTTTGCTTTTTAATGACTTATAGCCAGGTGTTGTAACTGCCATGAGTTGAAGGCCGTCCTGAGCTACATAGTAAGTTAAAGGCTGCCCTGAATTACAGAGCAAGACTCTGCCTTCCCAAATAAATGCAGAATGAATTGTAGTGGCATGATTTTTGCTTATCTTAAAAATAACTTTCTAGTATATTCAAGTCCTTCCATTTTAAACACTCAATTGTTACATTAGAATATTTATGAGGGGGCCGGAGGGTTAGCTCAGTGGTTCCAGCACCTGCCTTGCAGGCGCAAGGTCCTGAGTTCAATCCCCAGTAACCACAAATAATGCTGGGCGTGGAGACACGCCCACCAACAATCAACACCGCATACCACAATGCCGGACGTGGTGGCTCACGCCTGTCATCCCAGCACTCGGGAGGCAGAGACAGGAGGATTGCTGAGTTCGCGGCGGCTTGCCTGGGCACCATAGTGAGCTCAGGGCCAGCCTGAACTACAAAGCGAGGCCCTGTCTCAAAAGCAAAAAAAAAAAAAAAAAAAAGAATATTTATGAGGACAAACAGTGAAAAACTCATGTATTTATCATACCAGTGCAAGGAGAAAGAATTCATCTAAGCACCAAATTCCTTACTAATTTTGAAAAACAGATGGGTCAGTTCATTTAATCAGGACAATTTTGATTGTTATCTTAGCTATCTTCAAAGTGAAATTTTGAACTAATGTCCAATACCAAGTTGTTTTACAAAACAAACTCTGTGGATATTTAAAATCAGAGCCCTAAATTCCATGGAACTTAATCTCCTAGCAGTTTTGCGTGGTGTCCCAAATACTTCAGAAGTACTGAGCTGTAACATGGTGTTTTGACTTGATTACATGAAGTACACCGGACCCCATAGCTGTGCCCCCAAAACAATACTTTTTTGTTTGCTTAAATCCCCTATATTTAACTTTCTCTTTTAGCTACAGCCAATCAAAAGAAAACACCAAATTGCTCTGGGATGCAACCCCTTTCCAGTTATCTGCTTGTAGAAATTAAAAGCAAAAGAATTTGTCCACAAGTTCAACTTCTCCGATTTTAAACCACCTGCTGATCTCTCTGAGATTGATAAATGTATTTTCCAGAATTCTAACCTAGAATACATAATAGATCTGCCTGTAGGATCAAATAGTTTTATTATTTATCTATTTTCTTGCAGTCCTGTGGCAAATGGAAGTAACTTGGCCTGGCACCGCACCTGGCAGGCCCCATTAGACACTGCTCGCTGGAAGGGACAGGACCTCTGGAGCAGGTGGAGTGGCCCAGAACTCTGCAGCGACCGTTATTTTTAAACTTAGGCTGAATTGTGTCACTATCTCCAAGAAGGCGCTGTAGGGGGATCCTGAGGGAGCTGTCCTCCCTAGTCCTGTGGGGGGCCCTCCTGAGTCCTAGTAAGCCATCTCCTACCCACTCCTGCCCTCAGGGACTCTCTCGCTAGGGCAGGGCCCTCAGGACTCTGCTGCTCGGCTGGTTTGGAGAGCTGGCAACACAGGTCCCTTCTGTGGGCTCTGGTGGAGACGAGGCAGAAGAGAGAGAAGACAGGTAGGTCCATTGCCCTCCCCTACTGCCTGTCTGGCTGACGCTGCCCTGTGCCTTGGAGGAGGGATGCAGGGCCTCTGCTTGGCCCCGGAGCCAGTCAGCTCGGGCTCAGCTGCACTGGCCCTGCTGCTACTTAGCCCAGGTGCCAGGATGGTCCACTCTCTGGCCAGGAGTCACTGGCCTTGGCCTGCTGCTTCCCACTATTTCTTACAAGACCATTGAGAATGTCGGGAGGAATGTGTAACTTTCATGCAATGTGAAGTACCATTGTTTGTCTCTTTTCTGTTATTTTAAGCTTTACAAAAGTGTAGAATCTGAAAAAAAGTGAATATGATGCTATATACATATATATAGCTATACCAGCTATATATTTTAGACACATTTATTTATCTTGCTTTTCTGAGAGAGTGTCTACTACATATTCCAGCTGTGTTAGTTCTTATCCTTTCACTGCTAAAACGAAATATCCGACACACAAAATTAAAAGTGAAGGGTTTTATTTGGCTTATAGTTCATAGAGGTTTCAGTCCATAATCAGCTGGCTCCAAGGCAGGGATGGTAAACAAATGTCACAGAGGATAAACAACATGGCATGCACAAGACAGCAAAGGCAATGAGAAACAGTTGATGGTGGCAAAAGACAGTGAAAAGCAACAAGAGACCTTAACGGCAATTCCTTGCCCCTTTCATCTTATTCAGACAACTTCGGGCTGGTAGCATTCATGCTCTTAATCTTAGTGGCCTTGGGCCTAGCCCCATCATGAATCAATCACAAATTCTAGATTCAGCCTCCTCCAAAATAGCCTATGAGAAGTCAGGGATTTAGTTCAGTGGCGCTGTGCCTGCCTCACTAAATCAAGGTCCTGGGTTCCATCCCCTGTATAGGAGGGTATCAGCTGGGTGTGGTGGTACATGTCTGTAATCCCAGCATTCAAGAGGCTGAGGCAAGAAGATTGCTGCGAGTTCAAGGTCTGGGCTACATAATGAGTTCAAGCTTAAATTGAACTAATAGTAAGACTCTGTTTCAAAAAAAACTGAAAAAAATAAATAAATAAAAATAAAATAGCCTATGACCACATGAGGCTTTGGAATGGGGGACATCCAGACACAAACCTTAACACTGGCCTTGATCTTACTATGTAGATCTGGCTGCCCTCAAATTCACAGTGATTTTTCTACCTTGATCTTCCAAATGCTGAGATTACAGGTGTCACATTTGTCCCTCCCCACAAAAAGATTACAAAATACATACATACATATACATACACGCACATAATATATGCAAGTAATTACTGATGAGAAGAATGTGAGAGTCAAAGGACATGAATGTGCACCAAGATGTAGGCAAATAGCTGCTCAGCCTTCTTAGTAATCAGAGAGACACAGACCATTGCTGAGAAACCTGGATGCACCAAACGAGAAGCCAAAGTGTCTGCCTGAAGCAGCTTGTGGGGTGAGAACATGGAGCAACTGGAACTCTGCTAAACAGTGATGTTATCGCCTCTCTGGAAACCACCGTGCCATTGTCTCTATATCCCGTAACCCAACAGCTCCTCTTTTTTTTTTTTTTTGAGACAGGGTCTTGCTTTGCAGACTGGCCCTGAGCTCACTGTGTAGCCCAGGCAAGCCTCAAACTCAACAATACTCCTGTCTCTGCCTCCCGAGTACTTGGATTACAGGCGTGAGCCACCACGCCTGCCACCAATAGCTCCTCTTACAGGTGCTGTATTCACCCCGCAGGGAAAGTTTGAAAATAAAAGCAAGTTCAAACATATTCAAAAAAGCAGTTTTCATAACAGCAGAAAACTGGACCACAGAATGCTGTGCTGTAGCTATGGAATTATATTCTGCAGTGAAAAAGGAAAACACAGCAGCTACATCCATTAAGATGTCTATTTCTTGAAACGTAAGGCTGAAGGCAAGAAACCAAATCCATCAAGATAGTGGACACACTTGGGCCGGAGGGTTAGCTCAGTGGTTCCAGCGCCTGCCTCGCAAGCGCAAGGTCCTGAGTTTGATCCCCGGTAACCACATATAATGCTGGGTGTGGAGACATGCCCACCAACAATCAACACTGCATACCACGATGCCAGACGTGGTGGCTCACGCCTGTCATCCCAGCACTCGGGAGGCAGAGACAGGAGGATTGCTAAGTTCGCGGCGGCTTGCCTGGGCACCATAGTGAGCTCAGGGCCAGCCTGAACTACAAAGCGAGACCCTGTCTCAAAAAGCAAAAAAAAAAGATAGTGGACATACAATATTAGTTCTCAAAATGTAAGAGCAAGCAAGTCTAAACAGTCTCTTTTTAAGGGATACCTACACAGTATGATTAAAAAAATATTTTAAATTATCAAAGAAACAACTAACACAAATACAACAGAGGTTCCCCATGTTGGAGAGTCAGAGATAGGAAGGGAGTTATATGTATGTAACTTCCACCATGAAAAATATTGGTTATGTTATGCTCTTAAGATGAATAAGGGCTTTACAACTGCTTGAATTCTTATGTTTTGCAACTTATATGTATGTAACATTTTTGCATATAATATATTTCTGCATTTAAACATACAAATCATAGACTAAGAGTATAGCTCAAAGGTAGAGCCAGTGTATGCCCCCAACATTAGAAAATAAATGTTAATGAAAACATGAGGTCCTCTAACGACTGTAAGCATTCAGATAGAATTTAGCCTGGCTTGGGATTTCAAAGTCACAAACCCATCTAATTAGTTGTCTCATTAAAGATGTTTCTAATTTTAAACAAATGTTCCATTTTATAGACACAAGTATAATAAATATTTACAATTTATATGCTAGTCCTGTTGCTATAACAAAATGCTGGGAACTAGGTAATTTATAAAGAAAAGAGGTATGCTTTGGCTTGTGGTTCTGGAGGTTTGGAAGTCCACAGTAAGGCGCTGGCATCAGTCAGTTTCTGGTGAGGGTCTCCCATGGTTTCAACCCATGATGGAAAGAGGGAAGGCAAGTGGAGGTACCCACAGGAGACAAAACACAAAGGGTAATCTTGCCTTTTCTCCTTCTTCTCCTCATCCTCTTCTTCCTTCTTCCTTTTGCGGTACTGGGGATTAGACCCAGGACCTTTACACTGAGGGATCTCCCCCAGCTCTTTATTTTTTATTCTGAGACAGGGTTTCACTAAGTTGCCTAGGCTGGGCTCCAATTTGTGATCCTCCTGTCTCAGCCTCCCAGAGTGCTGGAATAACAGAAAGGGAACCTTAGCTTCTAACCACCCATTCTGATGATAATTGATCAAGACCCATGAGAGTGAGAAGTCTTCCCTTACCATGCCTGAGAGTTCCACCCCTGCCTCAAGCCCCTCCCCTAACCCCAAGGCCAACCTGCTGGGCTGGAGTTTTGGAGGTGCTGAACCATACTCAGATGATACAGGGCCTCCCTCATTTCCTGTCCCTGCCCCTCACTGCTTGGCACTTCACTTCCTAAGCGAGGCAGCCCCACGTATGGCTCTGAGGGGGGAAACAGTGAGCTGAGGGCTGAAGGCTGCAGGTAGAGGACCAGCAGACCTCTCTGACCTGGCCAGAGCGCCTTCTCTTCAGAGTTACTCCTCGGAGCTCCACCGTGGGGAGAGAGGTCTGTTTCTAGAGCCCACTCAGGACCCCACCACAACAGCCTTGCAGAGGCTAATTACATTTTCTCATAGGAGCAGGCTGGGCAGGGCCTTCTGGCCTGGGGAGCCGCTAGCAAGGGGCAAGGACAGTCAGGTGGGCAGCAAAGAAAGTCACTTCCCCGAGGTGTGGGGTTGGGGTGTGACATGGACTCTGAAACAACACCAGAGGCCCAGAGGTGCATACTACAGGGGCTGGAGTCCTTTGTCCGTTTCGCTGATGAGGTCCCTATAAGTGGGTCCAGGGAAACGGCCTCCAGGGAATGCACAACCAGAAGGACCTATTTTAGCAGTCAAATCAAGGGGCCGGGGATTTAGCTCAGTGGTTCTGGTGTCTGCCTTGCAAGCAAGGTCCTGAGTTTGATCCTGGTAACAACATATAGCAATGCTGGGTATGATGGCTCATGCCCACCAGTAATCATACCGCATATCACAATGCCAGGTGTGGTGGGTCATGCCTGTAGTCCCAGCCCTCAGGAGGTTGAGGCAGGAGGACTGCTGAGTTCGAGGCTTGCCTGGGTGACATAGTGAGCTCAGGGGCCAGCCTAAACTACAAAGCCAGACCCTGTCTCAAGAAAAAAAAAAGGGGGCCCTGAAATTTTTACAATTCACAAAAGGGTAAATTGAGCTCCAGAAGTCCATTACAAGAAGCACAGTGGCCAGTTAGAGTTTCGCATGCAAACTCTACCTTATTGCAGTTCCTGGCCAGTCCATGGGTTTTCTGCCGCCTCTTTACAGGTGAGCCGGGCAGGAGCAAAGCCTGTCCACCTCCACCTCACTGTTCTCTCTCCCCAACCTCTGTGGCCTCCAGCTCAGGTGGCCAAAATTAATCACCTGTGAGGTTGGAGCTGCACTGCTGTTCCCTGGCCCCAGGCCACACTCTCAGGACTTGCGTCAGAAACACTAGTGAGTGAAATTCCAAAGCAGAGTGAGTCACAGGCGACCAGGAGGATGGGCAGGGCCAAGTCAGAACAGGAGCCTGGGGGCAAGGGCAGGGCCAGGCACCAGGAAGCTTGCTCTGCCAGTGATGGGGCAGGTGGCTTTTCTCTGGGTTTTCTGCAGACCCTGAGGCCTGAGGGAACTGATACCTGCCTTCTCCTGTCACACCCCTGGATACAGTAACTAGGGTGCTCACCTGGCCAAGCTTCGCTTCCCAGCCTTCAAATCTGCCTGCTGTTCCTCCCCTCCATGCACCTGGCCCAGGAAGCTGCCTCTGCCTCCAAACAGGTCGGCTGGGTCCCAGAGGAGAGACAGCAGGTGAGTCCCCAGCCCCTGGCTGCTTTAGCTGTCTGCCATCCACCACATAGGATGTTCTGCACAATTTGTGGCTTGGAAGTGTGAAGTCAGGACAAGGAGCAGGTGGCCAGGAGCCAGCCACCAAGGTGCAGCAGCCCCTTGTCTGGGCTCAGAGGCCTCATGAAGCAGCCTGACTCAGGAGAGCAGCCAGGGGGCTCCCTCCACCCTAGGAACATGGGTTGGGAGGTAACCACAAGGGCCCTGTGCCAGTGCAGCCTGGGTTCCACTCCCTTTGTGCAACCTTGGCCTGGATGGAGGGGGAGGTATGGGTGGACCAAGCAGATGGCATCTCCCCGCTACCCACCCACCAAATTCTCCACCAAAGATGTGCTGGCCAGGATGGAGCCCAGGGACAGCTTGTGGTTTTGGGTCACTCTGGTCCTCATGGCTACTCTATTTCTTACCCTTCCCTATCTAAAGAGCCCCATCTTGCCTGGCATGTAACCCAGAAAGTCCCCATTCTGCTGGGGTCCCCAGACTTCTAGATATCCTGAGTCCACGGGTTCCTGTACCCTACTGGCCTCAGTAAAGAGTCCTGTCTCCTCAGGAATCTCCCGGTCCATCTGGCCAGGACGACTCCATCTTGCTCTAGGAGTACCCTCCAGAATAATGGAGACTCCTCCCCCTAGGCTAGTGTCACTTCTTTGCAAAGCAGTAGCTGAGGATGGGGCTCCTTTGGTTTTAGAAAGGGAAAATGTGAGGTTAAGACTTCCTGGAGCCTGAAGCACCCCAGAAAGACAAGGATACATCAGAAAAGGGGATGAGGCTGAGAGGTGGGCATCCCTGGGCACGAGCCAAAGTACAGCCCTTGCCCAAGGGTCAGGCTGGCTGAAAGGGGCTCTTCACTGAGTGACTGTTTACTGAGCATCTTTATAGTTACTTGGGCTCGAGGCTCTAAATTAAGGTGTGTATGTGTGTGCATGAGTGCGTGCGTGCGTGCATGTGTGTGCGTGTGTGTGTGTGTGTGTGTGTGTGTGTGTGGTAAGGTACTGGGGATTGGATCAGGGCCTTTGCACTGAGCTACATCCTCAGCCCTTACTTATTTTTTATTTTAAGACACAGTCTCACCAAGTTGTCCAGCTGGGCTTGAACTTGACAGCCTCCTGTCTTAGCCTCCCAGGGTGCCTGGATTACAGGACTGTGCCACCATGACTGCTGAATTATGTCCCTCTCCTGCAAGACTGATCAGTCCCTGAGCTCCTGAGTTAAAAGCTTCTTGCTTCAATGCAGGAAAACATTCTCACATTCTTGGCTCCCTGTGGGGCAGGGATGGCCTGGTCCACCTCCAAGTGGAGTGGCCTGGAGGAGGCCCCTGAGGCCAGCACAGCCAGTTCATTCCTGCTCCTTTGCTTTCTAATCCCTCCCTGTTGAACTCAAATGGACACTCCATGGGCCCAAGATAGTGTCACATGATAACATCACACTGTCACAGTTCAAGCAGTGGCGCAGATCAATGAAACTCAGTCTCATGCGGGAACGAAAGGCCAGAGATAAAATCTGTTCCTCCCACAGTCACAACTTCACTGACTGTTAGGCCATTTTCTGCTCCGGGCCTCTGTGGCTTCCTCTATAAGAGGAAGTAGGTTACTTTTAGTATAAATTAATGATAATATCTTAGGGCATGAGGCTGGAAAGGACTGTCTATTCCCCTCTGAGGGGAGGCTCCGAGCTCACTGCCTGCTAGAAGCCTTTATACTGCCTGCCACTTTGCGACCCTGGCCAGTCACCTCTCGAAGCTACAATTTCCTCCTCTACCATGTGCTGTTATTCATCATACCCCCTTTCCTAGGATTGTTTTGAAGTTTACATGAGGTAGTACAGGGAGCACAGCACGGGACATGTAATAACTACTGAATAAATTATTATCATTAAACTTAAGCCTCTGGATAACATGGATGACATCATCACTATTTATAATCCTCACAATCTCTAGTGCAGTGGCTGTCACCAGTAGGAGCTTAACCTGCATTTGATGAATGAAGGGCAGAACAGATAAGCGCAGGAATGAATGGTCAAACCTCATTATTTTCAGAGAAGAGTAAAGACTGGTTAGGGGTGAGTGAGGCTTGGCTTACACCCGGGGCTATGTGCCTTTGGCCTGGTGGGGCTGTTGGTTTCCTTAGGCGGCCCTTGTGGCAAGGCTGCCACCTTGTAGGCCTGCTAGGCTTGACCTCTGGCTGTTCTCAGCACCAGCTCCCTGGCCCTCACTCCTATGTCTGCGAAGTGGAGTGACCTATGCCCAGGTCGGATGTGAGAGTGCCAGGGCTGCTGCCACTTGGGGCTTCTCCCGGGGCTGCCTTCAACCCCAGGCTTCCACTTACAGCTCAGGCTCCCAGGTAGTTCCCTGCTGATGCCTCCAGAGGAACAGGAAGAGGGTAGGTAGGTTGAGAGCAAGTTAGGGTGACTGGCAGGCGACTTTGCAGAGCATGTTAAAAGCCCCAGATCTTTCCGCAGGCAGCTCAGGCACCTGCCCTCATGCCATCTGGAACCCATCTTGTCTACTCTGTGAGGAGTTTTCAGTCTGAGTGCCAGGTGCTTCCTTTTCTCTTCTCTGGGCTCCTGGATCTACCCTCCTGTGGCTTAGCTCCTTGCCATCTCACTGTATGCCTTGTCCTGGGTGGTTGGGGGCACTAGGCTGGCATGGCCATGCCCTGTGGAGTAAACTTTAGCTGTGACAAGTCATAGTGAACTATCAACATTCTCTGCCCAACTTTTCTTCCCTTTTTAGCTGACTGTGATGGTGCACGTCTATAATCTCAGCCCTTGGGAGGCTGAGGCAAGAGGATTGTGAGTTTGGGGTCAGCCTGAGCTACAGAATGAATTCTAGTTCAGCCTAGGTTACATAGTCAGACTCTGTCTCAAATAAACAAACAAACAAATAAAACTATCACACTGGGGAGGGGTAGGATTTCTGTGAGTAACTGAGTGGTAATGAAAATGAGAGATAACTGTCAGGCTCTGAGAAGGCCAGAGATGGTGCAGCTATCACTACCTTATCAGTGTCACTACCTCAAGAAACTTTTGGTCAACATCCCTAACCCCATCTGCTTGAAGATCCCCCAAGGTTGGATATGCCCACTAGGGTCTCAAGCCAGAGCAGTGTGCATTTGTGTATAGAAATCTCAGCTCAGAAAGTAAGGGAAAGAAAAGGGAGAGACAAATGAAAAGGGAAAGAAAAAAGGAGATGGGGGTTGTAGGGTGGGTAGGGATATGGGTACAAACAAGTCTTAGGGCTGGGGATTTAACTCAAGTGATACTGCGCCTACCTTGGATGCACAAGGGCCTGAGTTTGATCCCCAGGACTGCAAAAAAAATAAAATAAAATGAGAATTAACTTGTATCATATAATGGTATAAATTCCCCAATGTTGAGTGTGATTGTGAGCTGTATATAAAATGTACCAATAAAGAATTCAATTTAAAAAAGAAAAAGAAAAAAGGAGAAAAACAGTAGAGGCTATAAGATGGGCAAAATGGACCTCAGATGGATCCGGAAGTTGTGCAGAGCTGGGGGCGAGGCTGTTCTCCTGAATGCCAGGGTCAGAGCCAGAGACCCTCAGCATCACCCAGGGCAGCCCCCATTTTACTGAGTACTCTGCAGCCCTGCACTTTACTAAGCCCACTTCCACTTTCAGCTCCAGGACCTCCAACCCCATTCTCTTTCTTGCAGTGTGGGAGGTGCTGGTACCAAGAAGACTGCGCAGGCCCAAGGGCATAAGACAGCCCTGCAGAGTCCAGCCCATAAATCTTCAAGGAAACTCAGGACACAGGTGATTCCCTGACAGTCCTGTAACCTGTGCCTAAAGCAGCTACAAGCTCACTCACTGCTGGTTACTGACATCCAGCTGGGCCCAGGGGTTTAAGTTCAGGTTAAACTGACCTTGGTGAGAACGGGGAGCCTTACAAGTGTTTATTACACATACCCTGAACCCCCAGTGCAGAGACCTAATTCAAACTGGCCTCGCTCTGTTCTGTGCCACACCTTTCTTCTATCTGGAAGTAGAACAGATAACACACACTGTGCCTGAAGGTCCACACCAACTTCCCCATCCGAGAAATCCAACATGACCTCTGAACCCTGCTAGGACCACTACTGAGGGGAGAAAGTGGGTCACAAAAAAGACACTGGGCAATGTCGGACGTGGTGGCTCACGTCTGTAATCCCAGCACTTGGGAGACAGAGACAGGAGGATTGCTGAGTTCGCGGCGGCTTGCCTGGGCACCATAGTGAGCTCAGGGCCAGCCTGAACTACAAAGCGAGACCCTGTCTCCAAAAGCAAAAAAAAAAAAAAAAAAAAAGACACTGGGACCCTTGGCACCCCTCCCCCAACAAAAACACTGGAGCCATTGCAAAACCCATGGGGAATAGTTTGGTCTTTTTATCATCTTTATTTGTTAACAGTGCAAGCTATTTTTTTTCCTTGCTGCAAGAGATGTCAATGTTTTACAAAAACGTTGTGAAAAACACAAATCTATTTTGGGGTGATAAGCCTCCTCAGAGTCTTGTACTCTCAGCCCTGTGGGGCTCAGGAGATGGGACCTCCCCTACTCAGGAGCTCTGCAGCTTCCTGAAACCAAGGATACTTTGGCTGAGGAACACTGGTTACTGGTTGCGTTTTTACCCCCTTCTTGTATCTTCCCTATTTATAAAATGGAGCAGAAGCCACACCATCCAGCTTCTTTCTGCCACAGAGCTGCCTGATAGCTGCTTTGGGACTTGTCCTGAGAAGTTCAGCTCCCAGGAGACTTGGGCTGGATCTACACAGTGGGCGAGAATTGTGTAATAACTCAATGTATCTTGTATGGAAGCATTAGTGATGGGGCCTGCAGCTCTTTAAAGACATAAGCCAACAAGAGCTCAGATTTCTCTGTTGAATGAAGAATACTTCAGAGCTGCAGAACATGTTTCTTGGGGGCCTGGGCCAGCCCTGGCTTCTCAGGAGGACAGGCCAGGGCAAAGAGGGCTGGGGAGTGGGCACACAATCTACAGGCCCTCTGCCATCAGGGACCGGTCATAGCCAGTCCATGCCAGACTGTGAGTGGACAGTGTGGCTGCAGGCCTGCTGTAAAGAGCTGGTAGCCTTGACCTGTCACTCATGTTTGCTGTCCTCCAGGCCTCACCTCCAGACATGGGATCCTCCTAGCTGGCCCAGGTTTAGACTATCAGAACCCACTCCACAACCTCACACCAGACCCTCCGTCTGTCTGCTGTCCACATGGCAACCAAATAACAGGAAAATAAGTGGGAATGACCCGCCCCAAGGGCCAGGAGCAAAGGTCCGTAAGGGTGACATTCCAGAAGGATAAAAAGAGTTAGAGGGACTCTGTGCTGTAAGGAGGCAGTGAGAAGGCTATGCAGCCTCCCTGTCTTCAGGCATGCACACTGTTCTCCCTGGTGGGGGCCAGACAGACCTGACCCGGAGCCACATGGCCAGTTTCAGGATGGCACCTCCTAGAAGAACCCCATGGGTTCTTTCCACTCTTGAGGGCTTCCTCTTCTCCTGCCCTGTCACCACCCCGCCCCTGGGGGCAGGCCTTCTGTGGGAAGGGACCTAGGAACTTCCATGGTAAGGCCTGGAGAACTGCACTGGGTGCTGCCCTAACTAAAAGTTAGGAGATCTGCACTTTGAACGGTGCTGCCCAGCTCCCGAGATGAACTGCATCTTCATCCTGAGTTGCTGACTCTGGATGCCAGAACAGTGGACATAAGAGGTAAACAACCTCTGGCCCATGGTCGCCTTCCATTGTTCCTTCAGCCAGGAATTTACTGTTCTTTCCTTAATGATTAAGTTGATCTACAGTCTCTACTGTGACTTATTGACCATACACTGATGGTAAAAGATATTCTTGTTTTTAACTACTTGTTTTTGATGATTAAATAACATAGAAATAGCAGGGAGAAGTAACCTCTCGAAAGTAGACAATAGAAAAGATATTTTACCTTTTAAGGAAGTAGTTGCAGACAAGTAGTATAGATTAAATTATAACTTGTGCTTTTTGTCATGATGATTCTTCAGTTTCTTGCTTCCAATCTTTAACTTACCCGATGTAACTATAGATAATTGTTAACTGCCTCTAACGTCAATAATGTCCCTAAAATCTGTATAAGTATAGCACTGTGAATAAACAGAACGCCTTTCACTATTCACTGAATGGTCCTCCGGATCCCATCTTTGTCTGTCTTGTATTTTCTTCATCCTCACTCCCTGGCTCGAGAGTTATGCTGGCAAGACCTGGCAGTCTTCAAGGGTCAACTATTCCCTGTTAACTACACAGCACCAACTGCTTCCAGCAGTGTCTGGCTGGCCTCTCCAAGTGCTTCTGCATCATCCTCCATCTTGAAATTCTAGAATTTGCTCTGGCTAAATTGGACCTAAAACAGCCACTGACCATCTAAGGAAGCTGAAGGTGGGGATGATCGCAGAGTTAGACTCTCTCCCCGTGTCTGACCTTGTATCTAATCCCCACTCCCTTCCCCTGGAATTCCTGCCCATTCTTGCACAGCCTTCAGTGGATATTTTACTGGGTCCAGTTTGGGTCAGGAGCTGCTCCATTGAAAGGAAACCACGGGAACCCAGGCCTCCAGTGCTAGGTACCTACGTAGGATGTCACGGCTGGAAGGACCCTCAGACTAAGCCTCGTCTGTGAGAAAAGGAGCTCAGAGAGAAAAGGAACTTGTCCAACATCACATAGCATCATGGGAATAGAATTCAAGCCTCCTGTGACAACTGTCTGCTTTTTTCCAGTTCAGAATTTGCCTGGGATGGAGCAGGGCCCCAGTTCTGTCATCACAGACTTGCAAGGTGGTCTCTGTTGGCCCCCAGGCTGGAGTCTCAGCTCTCTGAGTCTGGACAACAGAAGCCACACTCTTGCCCTGAGCAAAGTCCTCCCCTTGGACTGTCTGATTTGGAGGTAACTCAAGATATGCTTCTTCCTTTTCTTTTTTCTGCCTTCCCTTGGCCTGTCCAACCAGGAGCCTGGAGGCTATACAGAGCCATGGAAGTCCGAAGACAAAGCTGGTACAGCCCATGGAAGACCTCTGTGAAAAGCATGTGAGTAGCCACTTTGTGTTATTGTCCCCCTTCCTCCCCAAACATTCATTCACCCATAAAGCATTTATTGAGCATCTGTTGTGTGCTTGTTGAAGCACTAGGTTACAGGCACTAGACTTTCACATAAGCATCATACAGTCCCTAAAGGAGTTCTTGGTACTGTGAGGGAGAGAGAGAAACTCTCAGTACTGTGATGGAGAGAGAGACTCAACCAGTGTGACTGGTATCATTAGGCAGCCCAGGGGAAGGTGAAGAAACCCAGAGGGTGTTCACTAAAGGCTTCCTGGAGGCAGTGACATTAGCCAGAGATTTAAGGATGACTTAGCATTATCTTTAAATCTTATGAAGGGTGTGGGGACACACTTATGAAGGGAACCACTTGTGTAAAGACCCTGAAGGATCCCATGTCCTTGTGGGGACCTGGTGGTACCCTCAATTCCTGGGCAGAGCCTGACAGCCTCCAAGCTTTCCAGCCTGGCTCCTTCAGCCTGCAGAGGCCCTGAATCCGGAAGGGAAAGCCTCTTGCTAATAGCTGGTTCTGAATTTCCTCGCCTAGGACAAAGTGAGGACTTACCCTTCCGGGAGGAGCAGGCACTGGTGGCCAGGCCTGGGACATGGGCTCTGGGAGAAACTGGAGTCCTAAAAGAGGGATGTGGGGAAGCTTGGTTCATGGCCTGCAGAGCCAGAACTGCTTGTGAAGTGAATGGAAGGTCAAGGTTGGACGAAGGGACAGAAAGAGGGGTCCACAAGGAAGAGGGCCCCCCCAGAGCCACAGAAAGAGGACAGCATAGTGGTGGCACTAGCCAGAGGCCTGCATCATGCACCTCCTCAGAACAGGGTGGAGGCATCTCTCCCCAGACTAAACCTCCTGCTCACAGGCAGCATCTACCCAGCATCAGGAAAACAACAGCCACATGATGGCCTAGAGGATGGTGGCTATGGGGAGGGACCATGGAGTGGCTTGGGAGACAGGTGCAGGGAGTTTGTCACTGGGGAAGGGTACTCATAGGCCTTGGTGCTGAAGTTGGAACAGCAGACTTTGGAATCCAACCTGCCCCGGAGCCAGGGATCCCTCCAGTGACACGAAAGAAGCCAGGCCATGCTTAGGGCACTGCCCGGCCTGTAGGAAAGGTGGCCTGGAAGCCCAGCTAGCTAGAGAAAGAGTAGAGTTAGTGGCTGTTCCAAAACTAACCTCATAAGCTCTCCAGTGGCTCCCAGCTGCAGCCAAGGGGCCAGAGGGCCGGTGTGCGTGTGACGGGAGAAGGACAGGGGCGGGGAGAGTCCAGGAGGCTTTCTGGGAAATTTCCCATCCCGGCAGCCTTGAGAAGTAACCTGAGCCAGGAAAGCAGACTTCCAGCTGGGCTGGGCGGGCTCAGGTGAGGAGGTGGAGGCTGTGACCTGGGCTGCTGCTGAGGGGGGGCAGAGGGGGCGGCGCACTGCCAACCTGCCTGCGCTGAGGGGGCCCAGCCTCTGGTGTGGTTGTTTTCCTAGGATCTGTCCGGCAATGGAGGGCTGGCCAAGGGTGAAGCAGTGAGCTAGCAGATCCTTGGCCTGCAGGTGGCGTGAGGCTGTCTGGAACAGCTGGAGGGTGTAACTGAGGTCCAAAAGGCCAGGTGTCGGCCAGGACTAGGCACAGCCAGGGCCTCGACAACACAGGAGGACTAAGCAAGGTCTCCACTAGGGATGCCTAAGAGTGAGGTGATGGGGGCTCTGAAGAACAGTGGAAAGAGAAACTGTGAGGCCATCTCCCCAGTAAGGCCCCTGCCCTGCCAGGCCAGTGGACTGAGTGTGCACAGGTGTGTGACCTTGTTTGACACTCACATAGTCCGAGACTCCCCCCAAATCTACATGGTTGAGATTCCCAAAGGGTGAAAAGGAATGGGCTCCATGTTTACAGGCTGGGAGGCAAACCTGCCTTCCCTGGGCCCCGTGACTTTGGACAGAGGGAGTTCTGCTTTCCTCCCTGCAGTGCACTAGAGACTGTAGATGCCATCCGAACATGTGAAAGACAACATCAACAGGACTTAGTCTCAGGTGTTTCTCAGGTGAAAAGGGTGTGGGTGCCACAGGCCCAGCTTGCCAAGAACTTGGAGAGGTCATACACAAGCTTTTCTTTGGCGCGGTCAGTCTGACACAGAGGAGCAAGGAGGACTTTTCCATGGCAAGCATGAGGAAGAGCACACCTGCACACGGTCTAGTTTCCTTCTTAAATATGTATCTGAACGAGGACTTTCTTTTTTTATGGAGGAGTCCTAACCGGAAGTGGGAGGTAGCACCTTCCTTACCGCCCTGTTCTGCGGCTGAGTAGGTTCAGAAGGTCAGAAGCTTCCTGTAACATTCGAATTCCTGCAGACCCAGCAAGCCCCAGTGCAAATTTATCATGAACATCTTGATGGGCAACTCCCAGTTACATGCCTTTCCAGACGAGATGCATGCTTCAGACAGTACAGAAATTCAGTTTTTATTTGTTTTCTTTTTGGCAGTCGATTTGTCTTCCTAACCATATCTTACCCAAACTACTATTAAAATGGATTTGCATTCTCAGAGCAAAGGTAGAAGTGCAATGGGGGGGGGAGGGGTCAAGATGGGAGGCCTGCAGGCCCGGCTATAAATGCTACCAAGAGGAAATAACCAAGGTGGACAAAACTAGGAGCTGAGGGCCGGACATTTAGCTCAGTGGTTCCTATGCCTGCCTAGCAAGCTCAAGGTCCCTGGTCTGATCCTCAGTAACTACATACAACAATACCGGGCATGGTGACCCATGGCAACCAGCAATCAGTACCACACACCATAATGATGGCCATGGTGGCTCACGCCTGTAATCCCAGCACTCGGGAGGCAGAGGCAGAGGCAGGAGGATTGCTGAGTTCGGGGCTTGCCTGGGCTACACAGCGAACTCAGGGCCAGCCTGAACTACAAAGCAATACCCTGTCTCAAAAAAAAAAAAACCAGGGCCGGAGGGTTAGCTCAGTGGTTCCAGCGCCTGCCCCGCAAGCGCAAGGTCCTGAGTTTGATCCCCGGTAACCACATACAATGCTGGGCGTGGAGACTCACGCCCACCAGCAATCAACCAGCAATCAGCACCACATACCACAGTGCCGGGCGTGGTGGCTCACGCCTGTCATCCCAGCACTTGGGAGGCAGAGACAAGAGGATTGCTGAGTTTGAGGCTTGCCTGGGCTACATAGTGAGCTCAGAGCTAACCTGAACTACAAAGCGAGACCCTGTCTCAAAAAAAAAAAAAAAAAAACTGACCTGACTAATGCTGCTGCTAGCTGTCCAACCTCATCCTGAAAGAGACCATTAGAATCACTCTTACAGAGAAGTAAATTGAGACAGAGTGCCAGTTTTCTGGCATTTCTTTTGAAGGCCCTAAAGTATCAGTGACGTCCCAGTAGCAGGGTGGGGGAGAACCGCTAAAGACCCTGATGGGAGACTGGTGCAGCAGCACGAGTACCCACCCCGAAGCTCTTGAGGCCCAGAGCAGTCGAAGGCACAGGCTGCAGCTACAGGGGTGACGGGGAAGGCGCTCCAGTTCAGGGAAACGTCCCTGCGTGGCAGAGGACGTATATGAAACGCTGCTGTCCTGCAATAAACAAGCGTGGAGGCCTGAGTTTAAGGGGAAAGACAGGAAAAAGCGCCCTTGCCCTCTAACTCGCAAGCCTCCCTTGGTGCACTGGGATGCCTCTGAGCAGCCCCGCGAGAGTCCAGCGAGGTTTCGCACCACGTCAGAGCCGAGACCCAAGCAGAGCCTAGACCCTCTAGTCTCGGGACTGTAAAAGATTGCAGCCCTTGACGGTGGAAGCGGCGGGGCGGGGGCGAGGCGGGGCCTCCGGGCGTCCAATCGGCGTCTTTCCCCGCCCCTTCCCCGCCCCCGCCCTTTTTCCACCAACTGCGCGCCGCGGTGGGCGGTCCCTGTTAGTCCACCCGTTCCTGGGTGCGATTTTTTTCTTACCCCCCTTTTTTCTCTCTCCTTTTCTCTTTTTTTTCTTCCCTTTTTGTGAATGAAAAAAGGAGGTCGCGAGCTGTGCTCAGGACTGCAACGCAAGGCAGGCGTCTTCAAGCAGCGCCGGCGCCGCGGGCCTCGCCCTGCTTCTCGCACTCCCGCGAGCCGCCTGCAGCCTTGCGCGGAGCCGGGCCGGCCCGCAGCCTGCGCCCCGCGCCTCCATGACATTGGGCGCCCAGGGCGCGGGGAGATGCTGATCCGGAAGAAGCAGTGTCTGCAGTGCAGCGCGCGCGGCCGCTCGCGGCCCGCCGTCAGGCCTGGGCTGCTCTGCCAGAGTTTCTGATCCTTCGTGAACCGGGCGCGGACTGGACTCCACAGCGGCGCGGCGAGGGAAGCCGGCGTCGTTCTAACTTGCCGGCGTGGAGTGACCCCAGACATCTCACTAAAATGAGCGTGCTTAGCAGGAAGAGATGTGTTCCTTACACTAGCAATTACCCCGTCACATGTAGTGGTGTAAGTAGACGACTGATTGCTGTTTTGGCCTGGTTGCAAGCAGCCTGTGCAGACGCGCCGCCTCGCCCTCCCGCTGCCTCCTGCGCTCGCCCTCCCGGCCCTGCCTGCGCCCCTGTCTTCCCGCAGGGCTCTGGCTTCGCTGCTCCTTTCTAAGGGGCAAGGGGCCAGCCTTCGCTGGTGCTGTATTTCCAGGGCAAGGGTTGCTGTAGCGTGTCGAGCCCCTCCCCCTTTCCTTTTTTCTTTTTACATTGTGTGTGCAGAAAGGCGGGGATGGGGTGGGATGGTCAGGGTGGAAGTTTCTGTTTTTAAAAATGCTGGTGGAATTCAGGCATTGTGCTTTCAGTCGTGAAAATGCCTCTTGGAGCTCAACTCCACTGCAGCCTGTGCGACTGAGTTCTGGTAAACTACTTGCGCAAACCGTGAGCGTTGTTCATAAAAATCCCGACATTTTAGGCGTGAGAAGGCTCATCCCGTGTTTAGGCTTGCAGTTTTGCTAATACAACCATTCAAGAACCCTCTAGGGTCTTGCTGCCAATTGGATCTAAGCGAAGATCCATCTCAGCCTTCTCAAGTATTACAAATGTCAGCGAACCCAGTGGGAATTCCTTTCGTTCCAAATCACTCTCTGTTCGATTCTCCCTTCCTAGCCATCTTCTTGATTTTTACCTTCATTTTCAGGAATTTCCTCCCTTTCACATTTTGTAAGATGCAGGATGTGGGATACTGGTTGCTAGGAGACCAGCCAGGCTCCCAGGGAGATTCTGTTGTTTCCTTGACAACCAGACTAGGGCAGCCACAGATGAACAAGCCTCCTATCAGCTGTGGGAGGGAAAAGGGGGCCTTTTCTGAGCTCTGCGAAGTGTGTGTAGGGGTGTGGGGGTAGGAATGGGAACCCACAAGGGTTGTGCTAATCTGAGCACACCTGAAGGTCTGGCCTGGACCGAGGAGGAACTGGGGGAGCAGTTGGGCAGGAAGCTGTGTTGAGAGATGAGCAAGGCCACGGCACCCAGCTGCTAAGAGAGTGGGGAGGCCTCTGGGGCACCTGGGAGAGGAGTGAATTGACAGTGGTGATACCCAGGGGAAGGTGTCAAGGAAATACCAGCTTCTGGAGGATACTTGAGAAGCTTTTACAGGAAGAGGGATGAGGCAATGGGGAGGAAGAGTCTGGAGTCATGGAAAGCAGGGGAACCAGAGGGAAAGGGAAGCTGAGCAGCTCACTGGGTGGGTTGTGCCATCACACATCAGCCGTGGGCCAGAAAAGTAGCAGTATCCATAGCAGAAATTATATTACTGTGGGCGGAACAGCTCCAGGACAAGGTTCTCATTTAAGACAGGCCTGATTAGACAAAGAGTTCTGCTGGCTTAATTGGGCCAGTCTCTATCTTAAAGAGAGATATAATTACACATATATAGACATGCAATCTAGCATTATATAATGCTACATTACATAAGAAGACAAATACCTCCTTTCACCCAGGCTTTCTTGGCACAAGTTAATGGAGATTCATAAGAATCTCCCAGTTCCCTCATACCCATTTTCCAGAGGGGAAGACTGATACCCACCAAAGTGTAGTAATTTGCCTTTTCCTTAGTAGGATAAGGAAGTCTGCCAGGCAGGCAGAGACAGGGTAGAATGGATGAGGATGATAAATTTAAGGCGCTGATTGGGGGGCACATGGAGGAAGTCAGGGGCAATGTGGAGCACATGGAGAGGGGGCATTCAGCTTGGTAACCATAACCACCTAGAAAATCTGGTGTCTAAGTTTGTAGCCCAGTATTTCTCACTCTTCTACTTGTTAGTCCGCTATCCTTTCCCTAACCCCAGAGGTGATACAACATAAGGTATGCGGGAGTGTTTTGGTTATAAAGTTGTATAGCTTTGGTTTTACAGCTGAACCCAGGCCAGTCCTGCTATGCTGGTGTCCTGCTGTCATCCCCGATGCCTAAATACTCCTGGGTTGAAGACAGCCCACCTCCCTCCTTCCTTCCCTCATCCACCTCTGCCCTCAGAGCTCCATGCTGCTAGAGCCTGGACTCCAGAAAGTTCTGAGGGCCAGTGGGTTTGAATTTCTGTCTTCTAGCTGTGATGCACTTTGCAGCTGGGATTCGGTCTGTATTTTGTTTTTCATCCACAAGACAGACAGACCACACCCACAGGCCTCCTCCCAGTGGCCGTCAAACATCCCTTGGCTGCCTGACTGAGATGTCAACATGGGCTTCCTGGTGCTTAACTCCAGAGGGAGAAGAGGGAGAAGGAAGCTAGAGGTTAGAAGAGCAGTGGCCTGATGGGAAGAGAAGGATGTTGCAGACAGAAGGGAGCTGCCTGGAGACCCTTTATGTTTAAGGGTGCAGATGGTATGAAATTCTGAGGAGGAGAAAGAGGAGCAGAAAGAGGAGGAGGAAGAGGCTGCCGTCTCATTGAAAAGTCCTTGCTGCACTTTTTGCTTAGGTTGCTGTGCTGCATCCACTCGGGCAAATCCCAGTTGCCATCATTACTTGGGTATTTTGGTTCTGCATTCCTGCATGTTGGCATCCAGTCCCAGCCTGCAGGAACGGAGCTTCCCTGCTGCCGCTGGTGGCCTGGCTCGGGCTGGATGGCTCAGCGGCGAGATGCCTGTGCGGCCTCGACTCCTCTGAGGGCCACCTCCCATGGCCAGGGAAGGATTCCTCTGGGCGGCTCCAGCCACACACAGCTTCTCCTGCACAGGGAAGTGAGCAGGGGTCGACTCAGGACCGTGCAGAAACTAGTTCCCTTCCCTGTGCCCTCGGCCCCGCCAGGAGGGTGGATCCAACTGAGAGGTTGCCAGCCTGAGCCCCCCTCCACCCTCCTGGTAACAGCTTTTTTTTTTTTTTTTTTTTTTTTGCTTT
>PVIC010001531.1:71682-90104 GCA_004025085.1 Thryonomys swinderianus
CAGGCTGGCCCTGAGCTCACTATGGTGCCCAGGCAAGCCGCCGCGAACTCAGCAATCCTTCCGTCTCTGCCTCCCGAGTGCTGGGATTACAGGCGTGAGCCACCACGCCCAGCATTATATGTGGTAACCGGGGATCGAACTCAGGTCCTTACGCTTGCGAGGCAGGCGCCGGAACCACTGAGCTAACCCTCCGGCCCACTGGTAACAGCTTTTTAAAAACCAACGTGACATTTTGACTGCAGAGGGCCCTTCTGTTTGTTCACTGAGCCATCATCCCTCACTGGGCGTGGACAAACTTCTTCCTCTTCCCCAACACTGAAGGAAACTGAGGCGAGCATTTGCCCAAAATTCAGGCAGAAGCTGTGACCCTCCACCTCTCTATCAAGCCCCCCCTCCAGGGGGACGACAGTGAGCTCCTCCCAGTGAACTTCTGCTGCAGGGTCTTCCAGGGATGGGAAGCGTGGAGGAGGGCAGATCTTGCTTTCTCTGGTACTGGATGCAAGATGTTGAGGAGGGACCGCCCAGGTAGGGAGGGGAGGAGCAAGCCAGGTCAAGCTGATCCTTAGCTGAACAAGACGCGGCATCACGATAGACCCAGTGTAGCGGGGGAGGCCTGAGGGCTGGGCAGGTGCATCCAGAAGCCTCTAGCCCACAGAGGCTGGGCGTAAACCTCTCTCATTCCATAAAGAGGGCTGGGCTTGCTGGATGGACATAAGCAGCCTGGGGCATGGAAATACACCACCAGAGAGGGCCAGGGTGAAGGGGGAGGCCAGAAGAACTGCCACCCAGCCCTGACAAATCCATTAAGTTTTAAAGCGGCCTTGCCCTGGGGCATGCTGGGAAGGGGTGGGGACCTGGCCCCAACTCTGCTTCCCTCAGCTGTTTGTCCTGCTGCTGTCACAGACCTGGGGAGGAGGAGGGGAGCAGTGGAGGAGTGAGTGCGGCAGCACATGCTCTTCTCTCCAGGGCATCTGGGACATGCCAGCACTAGGCAGGGTCCACCTTGGGATCTCTTCTATCTAGAAGCCCAGCAAGAGGATGGTGGGGACCAGAGGGAGACAAGGGGCCCATCTGATGGTACTGCTGCCCTCAGCCTGAAGGGGCTCCTGTCCTCAGGCTCCTGTGAAACCACTTCCCCAGAAGTTGTCCACTCTTCTCTTCTTTGGTTCCAGTGCTCAACAAGGGGCCAGCCTCAGATGATGAGAGCTTTTAGCCAGGACCTTGGTCCTCAGGGAGCCGGCATGCCAAACCGTCCTGACTCCTCCTGCTCTCCTGTCTTGCAGGTCCCAATTAATGGATTCTGACATGGATTATGAAAGGCCAAACGTAGAGACCATCAAGTGCGTGGTGGTGGGGGACAACGCTGTGGGCAAGACCAGGCTCATCTGTGCCCGGGCCTGCAATGCCACCCTTACCCAATACCAGCTGCTCGCCACCCATGTGCCCACAGTGTGGGCCATTGACCAGTATCGTGTGTGCCAAGAGGTAAGGCTGTAAGACCACTCCAGGGGGACCATGCCATGTCTCTGTGACTTCTTCCAGAACTGTGGCTCGTAGCCTCCAGAGCTCACAGGGCCCCCTTGGTAAGGCGTGGAGCAGCTGAAGGATAAGGAGCCCCAGGAGACAGGTAGAGGGGAGCCCATGCCTGTGGCGTTGTCTTTGATCATTTGTGTTTTGAATAGTTGGGCTGGTGCCTGGCAGACCCCAGATTTGGCTACAAACTGCAGCTTGTGAAATCACAATGCCAACTAAAGGGAGTCCTCTGGCTGTGGCTGTGGCTGGGGAGAGGTAGCAGCAGAGAGGGGAAAAGATACAACACAAAAAGATCAGCGGCTTGTCAGCGTGTAATTGCAAGGAAAGCTGGGGATGAGGGTAGGACCCTGGCTATGGCTGAACAGTCTGCCTTCTTCAGGTCTCTCATTTCTGCTTGGCTTTAAGCCATTTTATTCCCGATTCTCCAGAGATTTCACATGGGTGAGTGTGTTGTCCAAGGCCCAGAGTAGGAGATGCCACTTTGTCCCTTTACCCCCGTGCCACGTTGCCATGGAGCCTTGCGGATGAGCTCGCACCTGACCCAAGAGCTGTCACCCTTGTCTCCACCCCCGCTCAGGTGCTAGAACGTTCCCGAGATGTTGTAGATGATGTCAGCGTCTCCCTGCGCCTCTGGGACACCTTTGGAGACCACCACAAAGATCGACGCTTTGCTTATGGGAGGTAGAGGAGCCCTGGGCTGCCTGCGGGTGGCCACATGGGTGGGATTTTCCCCTTTCCCTGAGGAACCAAGAGAGTGTGTGCACTTGAAACAGAGAAGAAAGAGTGGAGGCCTGGCAGGCACCTTTGGGGCAGGGTGGGATGGGGAAGCCTGGGTTTAGGGTCCAGAGGTCTGGTTTGCATCCCGACTCTTCCATACACTAGGCTTGAGCTGACTTTCTTACTATGAGACGGTAATTTTGAACTAGCAAGATAACCATGAGGCTCTGCATGTCTTTGAGCTCTAAAATGCTCCATAAATTAGAGGTGCTATTATTATGTATTGTGTGGGAGAGCAGGGAAACAGGTTCGTAAGCCAGTTTGGGCCTACACTGGAGGGGTGAGGGTAGGCCCGCATGTCCCCTTGTTCCAGGGGCAGGTCACTTCCTGCCAGCGTTCTTTGCCCATGACTTCTCTCTCCCACCGCCAGATCGGATGTGGTGGTTCTGTGCTTCTCCATTGCCAACCCCAATTCCCTCCACCATGTCAAGACCATGTGGTACCCAGAAATCAAGCACTTCTGCCCCCGAGCACCTGTCATCCTGGTGGGCTGCCAGCTGGACCTGCGTTATGCTGACCTGGAGGCTGTCAACAGGGCCAGGCGGCCCTTGGCTAGGTAGGGGCACAGGGGACTGGGAAGAGGGGTGGGTGCAGAGGAGGGCCTGTCGCCAAAGCTCCCTGCTCAGCGCTGAGGGTATCCCACGGAGTCTTCATTTCTCCCTCCATTAGACCAAGCTCACATCAGAGCCAACAAGCATGATTGTTCAGCTAAACACCCATCCACCTATCTACCCATCCATCTATCCATCTACCCACCCACCCATCCACCCATCCATCCATCCAGCTATCCATCCACCCACCCACCCTCCCATCCATCCATCCATCTGTGTGTCTATTGCATACCTACTGGCATTATGCAGAAAGACAGAGGGGCAGGTGGGATTTGCATTAAAAGGTCTTTCAATTTTGCTGGAGATAATACACCATAATGACCTTCTGTATCCAAAGGTCTGGCTCCTGTGGATTCATCCAACTCTGAATGGAAAATAATTTGTAAAAACTGCATCTGTATTGAACACGTATAGACTTTTTCCCTTGTTATTGTTTCTTAAACAAGGTATCATAACTATATACATAGCATTTACATTGTATTAGGTATTATAAATAATTCAGAGATAATTTTAAGTTCAGAGAAGGATGACTTGAGGTTCCATGGCTCTTGGTAACCAGGTACGGTAGTGGAGTCAGGACCCCTGAAATATTGAGGGGCGGCTGTATGTGAGCAGTTTAACACATATGTGGGCCTTAGCATGCTAGTTGCCAGGGAGGGAGGTGGCACGTCACTGTTTTGAACTGGGTTTGGGGGGTCACCATAGAAAGGAAACTGGGAAGGGCTTCCTGGAAATGCAGAGTTTGGAGGTGGACCTTATAGGAACCTGGCCAGGCAGAGGACAAAGAGCAGGGTAGGAAAGGGATCAGTGATATAGATCATGGGCAGAGTCCCTTTGGCCCAGCAGGAATGGGCAGCTCCTCCACACCAACACAAATTTGGTTTCCCTCCTTGAACTCACCAGGCCCATCAAGCCCAATGAGATCCTTCCTCCAGAGAAGGGTCGGGAGGTGGCCAAGGAGCTGGGCATCCCCTACTACGAGACCAGCGTGGTGGCCCAGTTTGGCATTAAGGACGTCTTTGACAATGCCATCCGGGCTGCACTCATCTCCCGGCGCCACCTGCAGTTCTGGAAGTCCCACCTCCGCAATGTGCAGCGGCCGCTGCTGCAGGCACCCTTCTTGCCCCCCAAGCCACCGCCCCCCATCATTGTGGTGCCGGATCCCCCCTCCAGCAGTGAGGAATGCCCCGCCCACCTCCTGGAGGACCCGCTCTGCGCGGATGTCATCCTGGTGCTGCAGGAGCGCGTGCGTATCTTTGCCCACAAGATCTACCTCTCCACTTCCTCCTCCAAGTTCTATGACCTGTTCCTCATGGACCTGAGTGAGGGGGAGCTGGGAGGCCCCTCAGGGCCAGGGGGCGCCTGCCCAGAAGACCACCGGGGCCACCCCGACCAACACCACCACCATCATCACCACCATCATGGGCGGGACTTCCTGCTACGGGCAGCCAGCTTCGATGTGTGTGAGAGCGTGGATGAGGCTGCAGGCTCTGGGCCTGCTGGCCTCCGAGCCTCAACTAGTGATGGGATCCTGCGGGGCAATGGAACGGGGTACCTGCCAGGCAGGAGCCGCGTGCTGTCTTCCTGGAGCCGAGCTTTTGTCAGCATCCAGGAAGAGATGGCCGAAGATCCCCTGACCTACAAATCCCGGCTAATGGTGGTGGTGAAGATGGACAACTCCATCCAGCCGGGGCCCTTCCGGGCTGTTCTCAAGTACCTGTACACAGGGGAGCTGGGCGAGAATGAGCGGGACCTCATGCACATCGCCCACATTGCCGAGCTGCTGGAGGTCTTCGACCTGCGCATGATGGTGGCCAACATTCTCAACAACGAGGCCTTCATGAACCAGGAGATCACCAAGGCCTTCCACGTCCGTCGCACCAACCGGGTGAAGGAGTGCTTGGCCAAAGGCACCTTCTCAGGTATGGGGGGCGTCACGGATTGTCTCCAGGCAACCTTCTCAGGTCCCGTTAGTGTTCCAGCTGGATTTCAGCTCCTGACCTTCTGGAGCTGGCTGCCAGCTCCTGGGGCTTGAGAGCTGGGCAGTCAGGGCTCTGCATCTGCCCGTGGGTGACCCTCCCACGCTCACTGTTCCTGTGACACTTCTCCTCCCGGACAGATGTGACCTTCATCCTGGATGATGGCACCATCAGCGCCCACAAGCCCCTGTTGATTTCCAGCTGTGACTGGATGGCTGCCATGTTTGGGGGACCGTTTGTGGAGAGTTCCACCAGGGAGGTGAGGCTGAGCATGAGAAGGGGTGGGGGAGAGACTGCGATGGACCAAGAGAAATGTATAAGATGGTTCCTAGAGCCGAGGGCTCTGCCAGGTTCCAGGGGAGGTAGTGACAGTTCTGTAGAACTTGCTAGTGTGGGGAGGACCCTCATCTATGCCTCATGTGTAGCGTGGCACTCTCACTTTGCTCGTAAGCCAGGGAGGCCCTGACAAATGGAGATGTGTGACCAGGAAGGACAGCTCAGGACTGGAGCTCAGGATAGCTGATTCCTTGGCTCTTTACACAGCACCTTGTTGCCTCCCTGAGACAAGTGAGACAACTGGAAAAAACAATGTGTCCCAAGCCGAATCTATCACTGTCTTCAAAGATGGGTTTGATTACTGTGGAGCAGTGGTGAGGCCGATGTCTGGAGGTGTCCACCCCAGAAAACCCATCTGTTTCTCAGAGATCCTGCGGGTATACCCCGGGGGCCACACGAGGAAACTGCAGGGTCGGTCAGGAGGCAGAGGTCACCTGCGTGAGGGAACAGCAGGCCCAGTAGGCAGGTTTAGGATCGGCCAGCCTGGACCATTTCAGAAGGCTCTCAGGCATGCGGTTCCTTAGTTGTCTCATACCAGGCTCTGGGGCAGAGGACAGAGGAACAGAGGGAGTGTGAGAAGTGGCTGGGGATGTGGTTAGCTTGGGCGTGAAAGGTCCACTTTGCAATCTCTGAGAATTGACTAGCCTGGGGAGGGGCAGCCCCCAAGGGCCGCCATAGCTCTAAAATCAAAGCATCAAAACTCAGAATAGAAAAGGGACACTGAGTACAACCTTTCCCTCTAGGTGATGTCCTGCCAGCTCACTTTCCCTGTGTGCCACTTCCTCAGGCCCCTAGACTGGAAGCTCAGCGTTCCAAGGACTTATCTCTGTGTGTTCAGATATGTTCCTTCTTTTCCACCCTCTTAGCCACACAGAGTAGCCCAGGCCACAGCTCTTACTGGTCTCCATCATCTCCGAATCCTGGAACATTAATTGCCCACCCCTGTGCCTTGCGCAGATGAGGAAAGTCCTGAGTGTCCTCTTGAAGTTGTCCCCACTGCTCTGTTGCTGTTTCTGAGTTCAAGGACCAGGTTTTTGGCTTCTGCCAAGTATCTGTCTATCAGTGAAAGATCACCAAATACTTGAATGAAAAGCTGAGCCAAGAACAGTGCCATAGATGACCTCCCTAAGATTTCTGGGAAGCAAGTCCTCAGCGGAGCCAAAGTGGAAGGCTTGAGGGGTGGGGTGGTCTCTGGTGCTGGGAGTAGAATTTGGTGTATGAAAGGCAGCCCAAGATTGCAGCCCCAGAGGCCTGACTGCCCTGGGCACTGCTCTGTACCCAGCATAGACAGTGGCTTTAAAGCTCTGGCCAACTCCCAGCATGCCCAGAGAGGCTCACATCTGATGAGAAAGCAGTTTTGGTACAGCACTGCTTCAGAGAGATCTCAGAGGCCCAGAGCAGCAGCTTTGAGCAGCTAGAGACAAGCCAGCTGGCATTCCCTTTGCTCATTCTGTGTCCCTCCGACTGCTCCCTGCAGGGGTGGGGGTGGGGTGTAGGTGATGAAAATGGCTCCTTAAAGCACCTCATGTCAGAGCGGCTTGAGGGTACCATAGTGTGGGTCTCTATAAAATATGTGCCTTGTTCCTGGCTACTGTCCATAAACTGAGGCTCAGCACCAGTTGCTGGGAAATGGGCCTTGGGGGTTCTCTGAGCAGCTCCAAGCCCAGCACAGCTCCAGGGACTGAGTTCTTCTTTCTGTGAGCCAGGCCTAATGGCCCCGCCCTGGTTCTACCTGCCCAGGTGGTGTTTCCCTACACGAGCAAGAGCTGCATGCGGGCGGTGCTGGAGTACCTCTACACGGGCATGTTCACCTCCAGCCCCGACCTGGACGACATGAAGCTCATCATCTTGGCCAACCGCCTCTGCCTGCCGCACTTGGTTGCCCTCACAGGTAACGAACTGGGTTGCTCAGGGACCTCCTGCCAGAGACAGCCTGCCAGGGGAGGGATCGTGTCACTGTCCTGTCCCTCCTTGGATGAGGGTGTGGCTGAGGAGTGTGTTTGATGGGTCCACAGGTCACCTCGACCCACAAAGTGGCCCCTGGCAGGTGATGGATAGTATTCTTGGTGTGGCTCCACCCAGGCAGGCCCCTGAAGCCAACAGACCAGAACACCATTCCATGTTGTCACCCTATGATTCTTCCCCTTATCTGCTTCATCTTCCCTTTCTTTTTTGTTTATTCTCTTCATTTGACTTGACCTTCTCTTTCTTCTTCTAGAAACAAAAAATAAACATTGATCTGCCCCTCCTAATTCCATGAAAGGACCATAAGAGCTGCAGGCTCTGGGGTGTCCACAGAGTGGGGAAAAAACTGGGCAGGAAGGCGATGCAGCTGGGAGTTTGAGGGTCTGCGGGAGAGAAGTAGTGTTCTTGGGGGAATCAGGCTGGAGAACAAGCATCTGGATGGGCCTGTCAATGTTGGAATCGGTATTTGTGTTGTTGGTGTTACCACTGGTGCTGGTGTTGAGGTCAAAGTTAATATTTCTGGCCAGGTTGGAGGGAGACAGAGAGAGGATGGTCAGATATGGAGTTGGGATTCAGGCAGGGCCAAGTGTCACATTGAGGGGGCCCTGGGCAGAGGATCAAGACTGGGGTGAAGGGCCGGAGATTTAGCTCAGTGGTTCTGCCGCCTGCCTCGCAAATGCAAAGTCCTGAGTTCGATCCCAGAAACCACATAGAATGCTGGGCGTGGTGACTCAAGCCCACCAGCAATCAATACCACATACCACAGTGCCAGGCGTGGTGGCTCACGCCTGTAATCCCAGCACTCGGGAGGCAGAGACAGGAGGATTGCTGAGTTCGCGGGGGCTTGCCTGGGCACCATAGTGAGCTCAGGGCCAGCCTGAACTACAAAGCGAGACCCTGTCTCAAAAAAAAAAGAGACTGGGGTGAAGACATGAGGGAAAACAGCAATCTCATGATGATAAAGAAATTGTAAGACAGAGTGTGGTCATGGGAAAAAGGCAGAAATCATTGATCAGAACCAAAATATTAAGAAATGAACCTGCACTGGGAGTCCAGGGACCCCAGCTAGAGACAAAAAAGATTTTAGAGTAGAGAGAAGAGGAATCTCAAGATTATAGCTCTAATGGGATAAGCAGTGTGGTCTTCCCAGACCACATACAATTTCAAATTCTTAGATGGAGTAATTTTACTTTTAAAAACTATCAAAGATGATCCCAAGGAGGGCCGGAGATTTAGCTCAATAGTTCCGGCACCTGCCTCATAAGCACAAGGTCCTGAGTTCAATCCCCGGTAACCACATATAGTGCTGGGCGTGATGACCCATGACCACTACCAATCAATACCACATACCACAATTCCGGGTGTGGTGGCTCATACCTGTAATCCCAGCACACGGGAGGCAGAGACAGGAGGATTGCTGAGTTCAAGGCTTGCCTGGGCTACATAGTGAGCTCGGGGCCAGCCTGAACTACAAAGTGAGACCCTGTCTAAAAAAAAATGATCCCAAGGAAAAGGAAAATATATATAAAGGTATTGCTCTAAATATTTACTTCATCAGGGTAGGTAGTTGGAACCTAGTCAAAGAAGTACCCTTGGCTAAGCCCACATAGATAATTTCCACCTACTAATGCTGGAGACTAGAGCGTAGCTCAAGTAGGGGAGAGGTGCGAGACTTGGGTTCCATCCCTGGTGTTCTGAAAAATTCATTCATTTAATTTAAAAAGAACTATCAGGAGCCTCGTTAGCGCAGTAGGTAGCGCATCAGTCTCATAATTTAAAAAGAAAAGGGAAAGTAATGCTCCACACTTTTTCTCCAGAAATGGTACATTCACACCAGCAAGTGCATACAAAAATGCACAAAGTTACTTCGTAAAGGATCCTGGGGGAGACCTGGGTACTTCTCATAACTGATGAAGTTTTAAGTTTTGTGAGATGCACTTCCCGTGAAGTTATTCATTCAGAATTAAAATTGTTTGATTAAAGTTTACTGAATAATGCCAAAAAAATTGTTTGATGGCAAATATAAATACAACTACATCAAACTGCATGAAACAGACCCAGCTTAGTAAACTGTTATAAAACAAATTGTTGCCGGGCATGGTGGCTCATGCCAGTCATCCCAGCACTCGGGAGGCAGAGACAGGAGGATTGCAGAGTTCAAGGCTTGCCTAGGCTACACAGTGAGCTCAGAGCCAGCCTGAACTACAAAGTGAGACCCTGTCTCAAAAAAAAAAAAAAAAAAAAAAAGAAAACAACAAAAAGAAAACAAATTGTTTTCCAATGGATCATGAGGCGTGTCAGGAGTTGGAAGCTACGCTGCCCTGGATGCCAGGCCTGCCCTCCCCGTATCAGCACCTCTCCCTCCCGGAAGGACCCGCCCTGCTCAGCCTCCTCCTCTCCTGGGACTTCCCACTGGCTCACTTTCTCGCCCTCCCTCATTGCTTTCTCCTCCAACCATGTGACCTTAAACACTTCCAGAATGGTTTTACTCTCTATATTCCTTTTAGGTTTCTTCTAATCTATGGATACCTTGTCCAATAAAAAAGTTTTCTCTCTGAAATTTATTTGTTGAAACAAAAGTCAAACAGGTGTCTTTTTTCCTGTAGTTTTCCATGATCTAGGTTTGTGCTGACTGCATTTTTATAGTGTAGGCGAATGCTGAGCTGGCAGATGGTTCTAGAGACTAGCTCAGATGCACAATGTTTTTGAGACAGCACCTTGCTCTATAGTCTAGACTAGCACTGAGCTCACTCTGTAGCCTGGGATGGCCTTGAACTTGCAGTGATATACCTGCCGCAGTTTCCCTAGTGTTGGGATTTCAGACATGTGTCACTACACTTATATTGTTTTTTAAACATGCGTAATAGGTTATTTCTCTCATCAAGGAGCATGGACTTTCTATTTTCTTCTCTTTTTGTGATATTGGTAGACAGTGTCATTGTCTGGATCCATCAACTTATCAAAGTGTTACCAATGGTGATATTCAGCCATTTCTTCCTCTTCAATCTGTTGGAAGACTTCAAAAAGAAACTTCCCCTCACCTACTGTTTTGTTGTGCAGTGGAACAGGTCATGTAGGAAAGCCAGGTGAATGCTTGATTCCTTTTTTTGGACATGCTTTTGTTTCCTATCATCCTCAGGGGTGGCCAGTATCTTTTTTTTTTTTTTGAGATAGGGTCTCACTTTGTAGTTCAGGCTGGCCCTGAGCTCACTATGTAGTCCAGGCAAGCCTCAAACTCAGCAATCCTCCTGCCTCTGCCTCCTGAGTGCTGGGATTACAGGCGTGAGCCACCACGCCTGGCACTGTGGTGTGTGGTATTGATGGCTGGTGGGCACGAGTCTCCACGCCCAACATTGTATGTGGTTACTGGGGATCGAACTCAGGACCTTACGCTTGCAAGGCAGGCGCTGGAACCACTGAGCTAAATCTCTGGCCCAGTATCATTTTTTTTTTTTTTTTGAGACAAGGTCTCACTACATAGTTCAGGCTGGCCTTGAACTCACACTGATCCTCTTGCCTCAGCCTCATGAGTGCTGGAATCACAGGCATGTGCCACAACACCTGGCTTGTGTATGTTTGTTTTTGAGACAGTGTCTCACTTCATAGTTCAGGCTGGCCCTGAGCTCACTATGTAGCCCAGGCAAACCTTGAACTCACAGCAGTCCCTCCTGCCTCTGCTTCCCTAGTGCTGGGATATCAGGTGTGAGCCACCATGTCTGGCATTGTAGTGTGTGGGACTGATTGCTGGTGGATGTGAGTTACCATGCCTGGCACTGTGGTATGTGGTTACTGGGGATCGAACTTAGGACCTTGTACTTGCAAACTCAACAGCAGAACCACTGAGCTAAATCCCCAGCCCTTGTGTTTGTATTTTAATAATACTGTTATGAAGTCTTAGATTTGAGCATACTTGAATGGTTTCAGTTAAGTACAGTTATTGTTTTTGAAGTTTGAACATTGTACCTTTAGGCAGTAGGAGTCTGTGTTGGCTCCATTTTAGGGCTCTTTTGCTACCTGGCAGGATGAGATGATCTAGGTTTTCTTATATTTCATGCTTCAAGATGTGGGTTCTAACTTTTTGGATTCTCTGGGCCAAATTGGAAATTTATCTTGAGCTGCATTTAAAATATATGGTATAGTTAATGTACTTAAGCAACAAACTTCCCTTATTTTCTGTATTTTTATTATTATATAAAAAAGATTATCCCTCTGACTGACTAGCCAAGTTGCATGAGCACTAGTAACATCAGACACACCAGTCTTGACCCCACCGTGGTGACCCATACCACGCCCTCCCTGCCCAGCCTTCCCTTAGTACCTAGACAGCACAGCTGGGCATCATGCGGTTAGGTCTTGAAGGGCCACAAGAATGTCATGTAATAATGTTAATGTTTACAACCTGGGGGCTGTATTACTAGTTGTGCCGGACCACGTGTGGCCTGCAAATTCCAAAGTTTGGGCCCCCCCTGCTCCAAGACTTGGAATCTTTCTCCTTTCTCTGCGAACTTCTGGCTTCTTCTAATTGGAAATATACATGGGGCCTCTATGCACCGGAAGAGCTCATTGCTGTTGGGAGAGGTGTTTCTGGATCTTTTCTGTGGACAGAGTTGGCAAATATGTTTGTCTCCTTAAAGATAAAATCCCTTATGAGTTTATAGTGATATTTCTAATTAAAATTTATCATCAAGGTTTTCTTTCCTGTATAAATGTTTTAAAGTAAAACACAAGGCTCATACAGTTTGTTACGAAGTTTAAATGAAGGCAGCTGGGTTTAACTCAGTTCTCAGCCATTTGTTGTATTTTTTTTTTAATTTCATTTTTGGTGAACACGGAGCTTCAAATTCTCTTGGTGACTTCTCGCCCGATGTGTACTCGGCAATGGTGGGACATTCGTACTTGGAAAATCCCCCTTCACATTCCACCCCGCCCCCCCCCCGCCCCCGCATTCCGCCTCCCTAAGGCCGTGCTTCATCGCCTGCCCTCCTCAGCGAGGCTGACCCAGGCCCCTCCCTTCTCCTGTTAGGCCTGCCCCTGCCCCGCCCCCATCTCGCTCTGCCCTGCTGTGGCTGTAAATGGTGCAGCTCCCTCGGGTTCTTCTGCTGATTGATGGCTGTGTGTGTCACAGAGCAGTACACGGTGACCGGGCTGATGGAAGCAACCCAGATGATGGTGGACATCGATGGGGACGTCCTCGTGTTCCTGGAGCTGGCTCAGGTATCGTGGCAGGGAAAGGGGCATGGCATTGACACCACAGGCTGCCTGCCTGCCCACTGAGAAGGCCGGGGGGGGGGGGGGGTTGGGCTGGAAGAGAGCCAGGGTCACCCTTGGCTCCCAAGCTTGGACAGCCCATCTCAGTGTGGAAATAGAGTCCTGAGGGTTAGTGTGTGACATCAGATCAGGGCTGGGGACACTATTAGGTGGGTCAGCCCTGAGCCTCAATGGCCACATCTTCCTGCTGGGGAGGAGGAAGCTGTGTGGGGTAAGATCTAAAGAGGGTGGATACAGTAGGATGCCACCCTTCGGGCCACGGCTATCACTAGTGGTTGCCTGGGCAGAGCTGGATCCAGGTGACAAAGGGCTTGGGGGCAGTGCCCAGGACCCAAGTCGGCCCGGTGGGCTCAGCTCTGGGGTTGTACTGTGACTTCCGGGCACTGCCTACACCGCACCAGCACTGCAGCCCTGGGAGCAGCTGTGCTGGGGTCTCGGGACAGACAGGCCTCTGCTCTGTCCCCAGTTCCACTGTGCGTACCAGTTGGCTGACTGGTGTCTCCACCACATCTGCACCAACTACAACAACGTGTGCCGCAAGTTCCCCCGAGACATGAAGGCCATGTCCCCAGGTGAGCATCCGGGGCAGTTGGAGCACCTGCAGCTCCCCCTTGTGCCGAAGGGGCCTCCGTGTGGATCCTCAGCTGGGACTTAACCGCAGGGACCCATGATCCTTAGGCCTCACTTGGGGATCTTGGAGAGACTCCAGGGAAAATGCTGTCTATAGGGCTGGGCAGCTGGGACCTTGGGCAGCTCAGTCCACCTCTGGCTTGTTTCTCAGAGGGCACTGATGAGACATGGTAGTTTTCAGGCTGTCTCAGGGCACCACAGTGACACGCACTCGATACTGTGACCCAGTGCACACAGAGAGAAGTACATACATTCTTTAAAATGCTGCTCACAACCCAGGAGGTTGGTTTCCCTCACCTGAGACCACTCGGGTCACCTGCAAGTCTCTCTCGGGTTCCAGAGTCCAACACAGAATGCAGGGGCCACAGGGACAAATATTGCCGCCTCCTTGAAAGCTCTGCCACTCAGTGTCCACATGGGGCTCCATCCTCTGTCCACATGGGGCTCCGTCCTCTGCTCGTTTCCTTCGTGCGTGTTCTTCCAAAGCCCCAGGCCCAATCGCATCATGCCCTGTTCGCCTTCTTTCCTGTTTCGGACCAGGGTTCTGCTGCCACAGAGCCTCTGATCCTCAGCGCCTGGGCTCTGACCTGAAGCAAGCTCACTCCCACCTCCTTGTGAAGCCCCCTCCCTTGTCCCCTCTTCCTTGGTCTCAGCTTGTTTTATTCCCAGCACAGGTACCCTTACTTACTTTTTGTTTTGAGACAGGGTCTCAGTAGGTAGTTGAGGCTAGTCTTAAAATATAGACCTAGGGGCTGGAGGATTAGCTCAGTGGTTCCGGTGCCTGCCTCACAAGCGCAAGGTCCTGAGTTCAATCCCCGGTGACCACATACAATGCTGGGCGTGGAGACTCATGCCCACCAGCAATCAATACCACATACCACAGTGCCAGGCATGGTGGCTCACGCCTGTAATCCCAGCACTCAGGAGGTAGAGACAGGAGGATTTCTGAGTTCGAAGCTTGCCTGGGCTACATAGTGAGCTCAGAGCCAGCCTGAACTACAAAGCGAGACCCTGTCTCAAAAAAAAAAAAAGTAGACCTAGGCTGGCCTTGAGTTTGCTGTGATCCTCCTGCCTCGGCCTCACAAGTTCAGGGATTACAGGTGTGAGCCACCAATCTCCATTTGATTTGGCTCAGACTGACAGATTTTTCCAATGAGAATCTGAAGCATAGAAACACCTGCAAAGGGTGGTCTCTGGGTAATGATACTGACCTGTGCGTGCTGCGAGGGTGCCTGGTGGGCTGGGCGGATTCGGTGCATTTTGTCCCAGTGGTGTTTCCCCTTTAGAATGAGCTAATGAGGGGTGGTGTGTCCCAGGTCGGGGAGCAGCCACTTGTGTGCTGTCTTCTCTGCGCCTCCCGGGTGCGCCTCTCCATCACTGGGGCCTGCGTTGTGATGTGCTTGGTGCTGGCCTGGAACCTGCTGTGGGCTAGGGGTGTCTGCTCAGGCACCTCCACAGCCTGTGGTCTTCTGTCCCCTCGCCTTCCTCCTGAGCGACCCCCATGTCTTCCACTTCAGAAAACCAGGAATACTTCGAGAAGCACCGCTGGCCACCTGTCTGGTACCTGAAGGAGGAGGATCACTACCAGCGTGCACGCAAGGAGCGTGAGAAGGAGGACTACCTGCACCTGAAGCGGCAGCCCAAGCGGCGCTGGCTGTTCTGGAACAGCCCCTCCTCCCCGTCCTCCTCAGCAGCCAACTCTGCATCCCCATCCTCCTCCTCGGCCGTGGTCTGAGATGCTGCCGTGCTCTGACCCTGCTGCTGTTGTTCCCTTTGCCCTGTCCCTGCGCTCTTTAGCATCACCCTCCACCTGACAGGGGCAAGGGGACCCACTCACCAGGACCCTAAGGGCAGAGCTGTTGTCACCAGCCAGCGCGGCTCAGGAGCTGCCCTTTCTCAGAACAGGGTCACCCACAGGGCGCCCGGTTCCAGGTGGGGCGGGGCTCTGATGTTTTCTCTCTGGGCTCGAGAACCCTACAGTCAGAGAGACACGCCTCCCAACAGAAGCCCCTGTCTGTGTGTCTGTCCCCGCTGTGCCAGGAGGCAGCGCCTCTCCCAGAGGGCAGCCAGGGTCCTGCCTCTGCCAGCTGTGTCTCTCCATCCATGGACTTGAGGGTGGCAAATGTTTTGTGGGTATTTCTACATGGAACATATACAGATCCTCACTGGAGAAGTCAGGGTAGAAATTAAGTTTTCAAAGCCCAACTCAAGATGTCTTCATCCTAGGATGCAGCTGCCAGAGACCGCGCGTGGAAAGGTTCTTGTCCTGCTGGTGTTGCTCCAGGCCTGGCAGCGGGGCCTCTTAGTGCAGTGAGGAATTTCTCCTCCCCCTCCTGCACACCTCAGATTTGGAGATGGGGGCCAAAGGAGCAGCAGGGAAGGGGAGGAGAAGGAGAACAGTTCATGCAAAATTCCTTGTTCCTCTGGGCCTTGCTCCTGCCCCTGAGTAGCAGTGCTTTACATGGGGTGAGGCACCATTAGCAAAAAAGACTCCCAACAGCAAAGGAACAAAAACCAAACTCAAACAGAAACACTATCGCCCCAACGAACAAAGATTAGAAAAAGACCCATAGAGTTTACACTTATAAAGCGAGACAGACGCCCCCAGGATTCTAAGACAAAGGGTTAGGTTTCACTAAGAGCTCTGAGCCCTGGCCGGAAACGACTTGTTGCCTTCTGTGTCTGAGGATACCTGGCAATGCTGGCTGCCCCTCAGGGAAGCCCAGTTCCAGCCCTGCAGCTTGCTGGTGACACGCTGTGGGCTTGGAGGGGGGGCTTTGATCTAAGGGCTTGAGCAGCACTGGATTCTTCTTTTGTACATCTTGAAGGTGCTGGCTGTGTGGGTGACCTCGTAGATGCCATGGTGATGTGCTGGGGTTGGGGTAGGGGCAGGTTTCGGGGGCAGAAGAGAGCAGGAGTCTCCTGAAATGGCAGAGAGCCCTATCTAGCCCTATTAGTCCAAAGAGGATGAGACTGGAGGGGAGAAAGCTCGACTTTAGTTGACCCTTTTCCCTGCGTGCCAATCCTGACCCCTACTTCACCACCCTTCTCCGCTGGGCTGCTCCTGCCAGAGGAGCAGAGTCAAGAGGCCTCTGAGCCCTGAGAAGGCTCAGGGTAGGGACTGGCCAAGCCCCCGGGATGGGCTGATTGGGTCTGAGATAGGCCACCCAGAAGCAAGGAGAGGCCCCAGTGAACGTGCAGTCAGACCAGGAGCCCTGAATGGAATCATCAGGCAGTGGAACAGGGAGTGGAGGTTGGTCAAGCAGGTCTGACGCGGGGAGAACCCCTTCTCTGAACTGACACTAAGTCCTCCTTGTTTGGCTGGCTGGGAAGCCAGTCACATGTTGCCCTCTGCTGGCTGGTCAGGCTTCCTGCAGCTGAACTCGGCCTATGGCTTCCAAGGCAAGGCTGCACTCACTGCCTTTGAGAGGGAAGCATGTAGGAGACCAGGGCAGCACCTTCCCTCCAGGAAAAGGACAGAGTTTAGGGCACACAGCCTCCCAGGAGCCTGCAGGGCTGAGCACTCGGAGCTGCTGAGGAAGGAGAGGCAAGGGAGCCCATAGGAAAGTTCCATAGGACCCCTGCACCCCAGGCCCACACACTCCTCAGGGACCCTCTGCCCTTCCCCAGCTCTGCCAGAGCCAGTCTGCACCCCAAAGAAAGCATGCCTCAAGGCTGTTGGGGAGCCAGGCTGGAGAGAGATGGGAAAGAGGTGAGAGTTCCAGCCCCTAGGGGCTGGTGCTCTGGATTCCAGGAGGCAGAAACAGGAAACACCCCACATAGGATGCAGGAGGAGCCCCAGGCATAAAGGGGAGGAGGGAAGGGGTCGGATCACACAGCAAGAACACACTCCCTAGACTCCTGAAGCTGAGATCTGTTTCAGAGAACGGGAGCATGGGGCCAAGAAACAAAAACCCACACCTCTTTTTATATAATGTTTCATATTTAATTTGGTCATAAATTCATAAATACATACGTATTTTTTACCAAGCTCTCTTGTGTTGTTTGAGTCTGTTAGTACATGCTCGTAGGAATGAAACACACAAAGCACGTGTCCACTGCTGACCATGCGCAGATTGTCAGGGAATCCGAGTCATCCAATACTGATAAGGCTGATACTTTAGACAGGAACCTTCAGGTGAGAGCCCAGACCAGGTCAGCTCCCTCTGGGATGTGGGGCAAGTGTCAGTGAGCAGCAGAGGATGGCATGCCAGCAGGAACACCCTGCAGCTGCCAGGAACATGGGGAAGGAGGAGGACAGTCCATCCTGAGTGTGAAAGCAGCCTTGGTCTAGTCTACCAGGTGGGAAGTGGGAAGGAAATCTAACTAGGGCCTTTGGATTAGGTTCTAGTCTCCTGTGAGTCTACTGCACACAGCAAAATAATATCTAGATAGAAGAGAGGCTTAGAGAAGCTGAGCTTGGGCCTGACCCATGCTACTCTGGGTAGCAAAAGACCCCAGGCCCCAGCCTGCCACTACTTTTATTCAGCACCTCTCAAGTAACAAAACATAACAAAGAGCCGGGCGTGGTGGCTCAGGCCTGTAATGGCAACACTCAGGAGGCAGAGACAGGAGGATTGCTGAGTTCGAGGCTTGCCTGGACTACATAGTGAGCTCAGAGCCAGCCTGAACTACAAAGTGAGACCCTGTCTCAAAAAAACAAAAAACAAAAAACAAAAAACTTTACCGATATAATGACAAAACTTCACAGGAAAAGGAAAAGAATTGGACATACAGATAAATGAAACTTATAGGACTCCAAAAGCCCATGATATTAAAAAATCTATACCCAGGCATATAATTATCAAGGTTCCAGATACCAACAAAAGAATGAAATACTGAAAGCAACTAGGGAAAAGAAAAAAATCTACATACAAAGGGAAGCCCATCAGGATCACAGCAAACTTTTCAACGTGCAAATACTCAACCCAAGGAGAGCCTGGAGGGAAGTCTTTCAAGCACTGCAGGAAAACAACTGCCGACCTAGATTGATGTATCCTGCAAAACTATCTTTCAAAATCAATGGAGAAATAAATACCTTCATGACAAAGAACACCTGAAGAACTTCTCAATTACAAAATCTGCATTCCAAAACATTCTAAAGAATATCTTGGAGAAAAACAATGAAGGTCAAAAACTCACGAGACCTGGGTCTGGAGATTTACCTCAGTGGTTCCGGGTGCCTGCCTTGCAAGCGCAAGGTCCTGAGTTCGATCCCCGGTAACCACATACAATGCTGGGTGTGGCCACTCACGCCCACCAGCAATCAATACCACATACCACAGTGCCGGGCATGGTGGCTCATGCCTGTAATTCCAACACT
>PVIC010001532.1:0-28041 GCA_004025085.1 Thryonomys swinderianus
CCTGCCTCGTAAGCGTAAGGACCTGAGTTCGATCCCCGGTTACCACATATAATGCTGGGCGTGGTGGCTCACGCCTGTAATCCCAGCACTCGGGAGGCAGAGACGGGAGGATTGCTGAGTTTGCGGCGCCTTGCCTGGGCACCATAGTGAGCTCAGGGCCAGCCTGAACTACAAAGCAAGACCCTGTCTCCAAAAAGCAAAAAAAAAAAAAAAAAAAAAAGTTTTTATACTCTGGTACTAATTGGAAATCTACTATAAGGAACAAGGTAATCTGGAGAAAAGTACTGTCCATAGGGGTGTTTGTTCATTCATTGAATACAACTTAATGGATACCTGATTGTAAAAAGCATAGTACAAAACTGTATATAATCTGCTGGGAACTCTATGATATATGAGCATATAATGGGCATCAGTTAGGTATGGAGGTAATTATAGTTGTTTAGAGTGATGAGGTTTCTGTTTCACTCTTTAAAAAATAATTTTTGAATATAGAAAATGAACACTGTGAGACAGCTTTTAAATCTGCCAAGTGAGTTTTTGGATGATAAAGATTATTTTGGACTGAAATGATTAGATAAAACTTCAGTGAATTGGTAAGACTTATTCTAGACCTTCAGAAATGGTAGATTTTTAGAATGGGAAGAATTTATGAGAAGAGAATGGATAATAAATGAAAAATTTTAATTCTTCTCTTTAGTTTTTTTTTTTTTTTTTTTTTTTTTTGAGACAGGGTCTCACTTCAGGCTGGCCCTGAACTCACTGTGTAGTCCAGGCAAGCCTCAACTCACAGCAGTCCTCCTGCCTCTGCCTCCCTAGTGCTGTGATGACAGGCATGAGCCACTACACCCAGTATCCCTTTAGTTCTTGTAGTCTTCATTTTAGATAAAGCGCTTTCTGTTTACTCTTTGTACAATTGATTTGCTTATGAGAACATTGGTCTCAAGATTCCTCTGCTTGCCATTTATGAATAGAGGCTTTTGATATGTTGAAGCAGAAGCCAGATATTTGCGGGAAAGAATTGTTCTGAAATGCTTTTATGTGAAAGAATCTTAATAGTGGGATCTTATATGCCAGTGGTGGTGAACCTTGTAGAGTTTCAGTGATGGAAGCAGTCGCTGTGGCGTGCCACTACTCTATGGGGATGGTTTTCTTTGGCAGTAGGAAACCTATATTGTTGATTTCTTGGGAATCTCCAGATCAGCAATGTTTATGGTATGTTTTTCATTAAAGCACTTTGCTGAAAAACTCAAGCAGTCTTTCATTGCTTTGTCTTACAGTATTTAACACCCTTGATGCATCTAAAAACCTGATGTATAGGTCTCTTAATAATGTTATTTGTAGGGGAAGGAAGAAGAGTAGAGAGACTTTTCCCAGGGTACCCTGCAGTAAGATCTGTAATAGTCTGTTATTCTGAAGGACTGTCTGTCTCTTGGCTCGGTGATTGAAATTAAATTGGGGGCTCAAAGCAATCACCACAAGCTGAGACACTTTCATGGTGTTGCCAAATTGCTCCCTTAGGGATACTCACAGATTGGGAATCTGTAACATAGTGACTTCTCCACCTCTGGGGCTCCCCATCAATAACAGCTGAGATTTTATAGTACCTTTTTGTTTAAAGTGCTCCACAAACTGATTTCCTTGCTGCACACAGGAATCATTTGAACTTGCCTGAAAGGCACCAGCCTCTGTTGTGGAAAGTGACAGCTGTTTTACAGCTGCAAAGCGATGCACTATAGTATGACTTTGTTTTTTTTTTTCCTTTCATGTTAGTGTATCTCCTAGCTATGGAGCTAAATAATATAGAAGGTAAAAATAAACATGAGGGTGAAAACATCACCCAGCAGGAAAATTAAGACCATTCTCAGTTGATGTTGAATTGGATGAGTAAATTTTAGCTTTTCAAGTTACAATTTAGCTGTGATATCAAGAGTTCGGATGCAGAAAGATATTTTTGTCACCTCTAAATAATTCCTGAGGTTCATTTCAGTAGAATGTTTATAAAATATATGGTCCTCCAGCATATAAAGAGGATTATATTTAGCTAGAGCTGTTTTTGGATTACCTTAAGTAAACTTATATTGGGGGAAAAAACTCACTCGTCAGAAGTGACTCACCTAGACAGATGAGATTTTGACCTGGTGAATATTGCTATCTCCTGATTATTTTTACTCTAGGTTCCAGCTGTAATCTGTGTTTTATGTGCATTGTTCTCTGTATGATATGTTATGATTTGTGGGAGGTGTCCAAGAATATCCGCAACATATGCGACCTATTTTGCAACATGTACTATTTTTATACCGTCTTTAATGTGTTGGAATGGAAAGAACATAGATTTTGGGTTTAGATCTGGATTTCATCATGAGTTCAGCACTTATTACTCACTTAAGATCTTTGAGCCTTAGCTGTCCTTTGTAAAATAGAGTTAAGTTAATCAGATTCACTTAAAGAAAAAATATGTAAAGTGTTGTTTAGTGCCTAAATTGTTTCAAACGCACTCAGTAAATACTGGTTTCCTTTTTTCTTTCTAGCAATCTATCACTATTTTAAAAAAAAATCTAAATGGGCGTGGTGGTACACATCTGTAATCTCAGCACTTGCTAATAATTTGGGAGCACTTGGGAGACTGAGGCAGGAGGACCACTGTGAGTTTGAGGCAGTCTGTGACCAGCATGCACTACAATGCAAGATCCTATTTCAAAAAAACAACAACAAAAATGCAGAATTTAGTGATGTTCTTGTGTGGAGACAGGACAGCTTAGAGAAAATTATTAGATTTGAAAATTGCTATTCTAAAATATAATTAGCAGCTAACAGACTCAAAACAAAAAATCCTACTGTATATTTTCATAATAAATATATTATAATAGAGTTGAATTAACCTTTGTTAATTTATACTTTTCTGTAAGGTAAATAGAGCAGATACTATTGTTTCTACTTTATAGATGATTCTCAGAATTTAAGTGATTTACCAAAGATAGAAGGAAGAAGGGCTAACAATTTCCCCCAGGATTTCTGCCATCCTCATTCTTTGATTGCTTTTTATCTATATTCCCAATGATACTGAAGTAGAATGGAATTTTTTTTTTTTTTTTTTTTTGAGACAGAGTCTCACTTTGTAGTTCAGGCTGACCCTGAGCTCACTATGTAGCCCAGGCAAGCCTGGAGCTCAGCAACACTCTGGCTCTGTCTCCTGAGTGCTGGGGTTATAGGCATGAGCCACCACGCCCAGCACTGTGGTATGTGGTATGTGGTACTGATTGCAGTTGAGTGTGAGTCACCATGCCCAGTATTGTTGTATGTGGTTACAGGGGATTGAACTCAGGACCTTGTGTTTGCTAGGCAGGCACCAGATCTACTGAGCTAAATCTCTGGCCCCATGGAAATGCTTTTGACAGAAGTATCATGGGTGTTTGTGTGTTTTCTGATTGGCATTTATCAAATATTTATTTTGTGTATAAGCATCATATTAAATATTGCATGTTCGTGTAAGATTGTAGTGACAAATATAAAGCTTCTGCCCTTAATTTCAGTTTACCTAGGACATAAGGCAGAAATGTGGTAAAGTTCAATTAGAGAGCAAGACGTGTCTGAGTGGTAACTGAGTAAAACAAGTGGGGAGAGACTGGAGACAGGGAAGTCATTTGAGGTAGGGAAGTCAGTTGAGGCAGAGGGGACAATTGAGGGGAGAGATGATAACCTATAAGTGTTGGGGGGAAAAGTCTAATACATACAGGCATGTGCCATCACACCCAGCACTGTGGTATGTGGTACTAAGGATAGAACTTTGGACCTTGCGCTTGCCAGGAAGACGCCAGAACCACTGAGCTAAATCCCAGCCCAAGGGAGGATTTTTTTTTGAGACAGGTTCTTGCTTTGTAATTCAGGCTGGCTCTGAACTCACTTTGTAGCCCAGGCAAGCCTGGAACTCAAAGCAATCCTCCTGCCACTGCCTCGTGAGTGCTGGGGTTACAGGCGCGAGCCACCATGCTGGGCCATTTTTTTTTTTTTAATGAGACTGTTTTAGTCTGTTTCTGCTGCTTTAACAAAGTGCCTTAGGGTTGGGTAATTTATAAATAATAGAAATTTATTTCTTGTATTTGGGGAAGTCCAACATCAAGGTTTCAAGCAGATTCTTTGTTAAGTATGGCTTTTTTTTCCCCTAGGGCACCTTCTTGCTGCATCCATCCTCATACCATAGGTAGTTAAAAAGGGCCAGATTCCTTCAAGCCTTACTTTCATACTCTAACCACCTGTTAAGACTACTGGATTAGGCAATAAGTTTCAACATGAATTTTGGAGAGACACAACCATTGAAATCATAGAGGGGGGATCAAGGATTAAATCTTACTGTCATTGACTAATAACTGAAAAACATTAAACAATTTTCCAATATATTAGTAGTACTATGAAAATTTCTTTTTCTGCATTCTTGGACAGAAATTTTCTGTCTTAAAATTTTAGAATGTACTGGTGAGTGCCGAGATGAAAGAAATGAATATGTACATTAAAACTATTGATTAGTGTCTTCCATTTTTACTGAGAGCCAAAGGGGATCGTTATTTGAATCTACCCCATTTCTTTCTTAGAGCATTTGGGTGTGTTTATCTATTTTTGTTACTCTCATGAGGATCCCCATGAATTCCAGGTCTCTTCCTGCCAGTTTTAATGCTATTCTTTTAGTTTTGTTCTTGGTTTAGAGAAAGATCTTTGTAATATATTTGTTGGTCTGGTTGCTTAGCAGCTTATTGTGATAATGTAGCTTGGAACAGATGAATTAGCATTTGAAGATCTTGGTCTCTGCCCCTGATTCAGATATATATTGCATCCAAGCTTGGAATTAAAATTTTTTTCTTTTATAGCAGTTGTAACATGTGTATCAATATTTCTATAGTATTTAATAGAACTGTTTTTATGTTCTTATATTCCTTTGTGCTTTGTGTTGTTCTTTTTTCCTTTCCTACCCTCATAGCTATGGTACAATCTTAAAAACATTGCAAAATCACTAAACATTCATAATAGAGTTCTGAAAATTTTATGTAGATACATGAATAATGGCCTGGAACAGAATGCTGCCAGGGATGGTTAGAGAAACATATAGAAGAGTCCCTCAATGCTATTTCTAAGGACATTCAATTTTCAATGAAATTTGACTTTTTATTTCATTTCCTTGGTAATTTTCCTAATATCTAGTAAATATCTTTCTTGACTGCTAAATGAAGATCTTATTTCTTCAGTGTTCCTAGCTAAAGTCTTTTTGTAACAGGACTGCCTGTAAGACTGTGTTTTTAAATGTAATATCAGCAGGTCTTTGGGGGGAAATATTAAACCTGAAGTTCACTATCCAGAGCACAGGAACAGTGATTTTTCATTTGTCCTTCTAACTGTGAAGGTGGTATATTGTCTCTCTCTGATGCCAGAATGTGGTACAACATAATCCTTTCCTACACCGGTATGAATTTATTAGATATAGTCCCTGCACACAGTCCAGCAGAGAACCCTGCATTACAGAAATAATTCTTGTGCTGCTGAGCTGGCAATTTCCCCACTTAATTACTTGTGTGACGTCATCTGTACCATTGGTAGGAAATGTGCTGACCATGTCCTGAGCTTTAAAAGGCAGTTGTGACAGGACATTGACCAAAAATGAAATTTAAAATAAATCTTTTAAGTTATAGTGTATGTCTTCAAACTCTAGTAAGATTAAAGTGGCAAAAATATTATATCAACCAATAAATCTACCCTGAAGGGCCACATTTTATAGTTGTCACCTTGTAATCAACTGATCCGCTCATTCCAAATGTACTGTTCCTTCTAGCACCAGAATGTTTGTAGAGCATGGAGTTGGAGGGGGGTGTTATCCTCACAGTGGGTTTTGTTGTTTTGTGAATGAGTCTTAAACATTTCACCTCTGTTTTATAATAAGGATCACTCAGAACATCAGTTGTTGGCTTGAGATTTTTATAATGATATCTGCAAATGGGAGAGTCCAGATGTTGGACATTGATGACTATACTAGGTTGCTATTGAATCTTATGTCATGGGGAGAAGGCAGGACCCCTGATGCATATTTGATTTCTTGGCAGAAAGATGGATACTATGATGCTGAATTTACGGAGTCTGTTTGAGCAGCTTGTGCGCCGGGTGGAGATTCTCAGTGAAGGAAATGAACTCCGTAAGTCATTCTGAGCTGGTTTGTATATGAAGAAAAAACAGATTTTAGATTTGGGTTTTCTACAAAGCTGAAGCACATTCCAATTTTAAAGTTGTGTTTCATTTGAGTTACCTAAAAAAAAAGAACGTGATAGGCACTTGTTCATGGTCAGAGCGTAATGGGTGCTTTTTACAAATGGTTTTAAATTTTTTCTAGTTGACCTTAAATGGATTTTTATCCAGACTTTTTTCATTATCAGGGTTCTTGTCCCACTGAATAGTTATCAATTTAATTTTCCTATCACAAACTGAAATTAATATGGTTTTCTAAAGAGGCTCTAAAGATGATGCTTTTTTTTTTTAAGAGACAGGGTCTCGTTTTGTTGTTCAGGCTGGCTCTGAGCTCACTGTGTAGCCCAGGCAAGCCTGGAACTCAGCAATCCTCCTTTCTCTGCCTCCCGAGTGCTGGGATGACAGGTGTGAGCCACCACGCCCAGCACTGTGGTATGTGGTATTGATGGCTGATGGACGTAAGTCTCCACGCCCAGCATTGTATGTGGTTTCCGGGGATCGAACTCAGGATCTTGTGCTTGCGAGGCAGGCGCCGGAACCAGTGAGCTAACTCTCTGGCCCAGAATGATGCTTTTTTAAAAGAATGATAGTTGCATATGTACATATATATTTACATGTATTAAAAAAATCTTGGTCTTTCTGTTTTATAAAACATTTTTAGTTAAATAGGAAAAAAGTCATAATTTCTTTTTTAAGGTGAGACTAGGAATTACTTTTACCTATTTCTTACTTTTGATCCATGGTAATAAAAGACTGAGTTGGAAGCTGGGGATTTAGCTCAGTGGTTCCAGCATCTGCCTCGCAAGTACAAGGTCCCAAGTTCAATCTCCAGTAACTACATACAACAATACTGGGTGGGATGGCTCACGCCTGTAATTCCAGCACTCAGGAGGCAGAGGCAGGAGGATTGCTGAGTTCGAGGCTTGCCTGAACTACATAGTGAGCCCAGGGCCAGCCTGAACAACAAAGCAAGACCCGATCTCAAAAAAAAAAAAAAAAAAAATTCTGAGTTGGTGTGGAGAACTGGGGAGAAAAAGGAGGTGTTGATAGAGGGAACAGTCTGGAAAGTGAATTAGCAAGAAAAGAAAGTGGGGTTAAAGCACTGATGTTATGTGATCTAAGGGAATCATTCTGCTAGCTTCTTCGTAGTTTCATATTAGTCAATTTAGTAAATGTTGCTCCAGTCAGCCTCATTCATGTAATAGTAATGCAAGAACTGTCTTGAACTTCTGTATCCGTAATACTTAGTATGGCTTCTTGCTTACGCCATTCAATATTTTCTTTAAATTGATTGATGCTTTTAATAGCTCTTATCTACTTACAGTCCTTTCAGAACAGTCTTCTATTTTCTCACTAATAGCTGCAGCATGACCCTGTCAGCTGGTACCAGCTCAGTAACTACAGTGGCATACTAATCAGGCTTCTCTTTGAGGTCACATCATCTTGGAAGATGGATTACTTTCCAGTCTAATGGGAAAGATATGAAATTAGATTTTAAAACTCAGTTTCACTCAATGAATATTTTGTGAAAACCTAGCAAAGCTTCTAGCACATGTTGAGTTGAGGGAAAGGGACAACTAAATATCTTCATGGAGGAGAGTAGGGTTTGAGTTGAGCCTCAGATGTGGGTGGTATCTTAACAGGGAAAGATGAAAGGGCATTTTAGAGTAAGCAATAGCCAGAGTGGAAGTAAGAGGGTTTGCAGGGAATGGGTGTAAGGGCATGTGACGTAACTAGAAATGTGCTTTGGGAAGATTAGCCTGGCAGAGAGGGTGTAGGCTGCGTTAGAGGTGAGGTGGGGAGTGCCATGAGGAAGGAGGAGATGGTTGCCATGGCTCAGGAAAGAGGCAATAAGAGGAATTCCATTCCTGACTAAGTAATGCTTTTGGAATGGTGCTTGTGAAGATGGAAACTTCAGGGAAAATGGGTAAAAGAGATGGTGGTGACAAAACTTCTGAGAGGAGACAGCTGAGAGCATTAGGGGCAGAGGGAAGAGTCTGAGGTTTAGAGTCTTGGTAACAACTGCTGGCTGTAAAATAGGAGTTGAAATAAATGTCTTTCTTCCTTCCTTCCTTCCTTCCTTCCTTCCTTTCTTTTTCTTTTTCTTTTTCTTTTTTTTTTTTTTTTTTTAATGAGACAGGGTCTCGCTTTGTAGTTCAGGCTGGCTCTGAGCTCACTATGTAGCCCAGGCAAGCCTCGAACTCAGCAATCCTCCTGTCTCTGCCTCCCGAGTGCTAGGATTACAGGTGTGAGCCACCACGTCCGGCCATAACACCTTATTTGCCTGCTAAAAATTAAAGTTTTATGATTTAGTTTCTTTAAAATGAATTGGTATCCTAATTTAGAACTTTGAAACTTAGTCAAGTTTTAAAAATTTCTGGCAAACAACACCATATTGTTTCTTAGGTTAAATTCAAATAGAAAGTGCCCTTGCTACCTAGAAATTGGCTAGCTTTGTGTGAATGTAGCCCAATTTCAGCTGTAAACTAGGTTACCTTGACCAGCGGCAATATATAGCTTGGAACCTTTTTCCATTATGTTGGTGGAAAGTGATGGTTAAAGACAGATTGAGGTTAACTAGAAAACTGTAAGGTACTTTTGCAAATGCATTATAGAAGGACCATCTTCACCAACAGCAGACATTAAGAATGGATGCCACCAGTGTTACCTATCTCTGAGGTGCTGCCTTGGAAGCAGTGCTGTCTTTGCAGACACTTGAAGAGAGTCTACATTCTGCTATCAGTAAAAGCTAGGAGGATATTCTCTTCTGTTTTTCCAGCTGAAATGTTCACATACCCTTTAGGACAGTGTTAAACAGGAAAAGCAAATTGGACCTTTACTTCCAAATCAATATTTGTATAATTATATAGCTGAATGGAATTGCAGACCTAGACATCTATAATATTAATCTATATCTACTGGAGCATCTATGACAGTTACATTTGAATTTGCTGTTTAACATTTCTAGTGCAATAATGTATGACCACAGAGGAGGTTGTTTTTGTTTTATAGCTGTAACTGTCCTGATGCGTGACAGCTGCCCCAAGGTATCCCCCTTTGATTGCCTTCTGTTCAGGAGCTATCAGTGTTGATGTTACATCTGGAGCCAGGTGACTAATGAGTTACATATTCCATAGCAGATGCCATTGGCTAAACCAAAAGTAAGTGGCCTGTTTGAATCAGGAACTGCTCCCACAAAGCTCTTGTCTAGAGTAACAAAGGTACCCCTGATCATTTTCAGCTGGGTTTGCCAATAGTTAATCTGGTCCCTTTATTTTGTAATCGGAGTAAAGGTAACTAGCACCTTTTTTTTTTTTTGAGACAGGGTCTCACTCTGTAGTCCAGGCAAGCCTTGAACTCAGAGCAATCCTCCTGCCTCTGCCTCCTGAGTGCTGGGGTTTCAGGCTTGAGCCACCACGCCCTGCACTGTGGTTTGTGGTACTGATTGCTGATAGGTGTGAGTCACCACACCCAGTATTGTTATATGTGGTTACCAAGGATCCAGCCCTTGTGCTTTGCTAGGTAGGTGCTGGAACCACTGAGCTAAATCTCTGGCCCCATAGCACCCTTTTATTTGAGCTGTTATATCTAATACTGAGTTATTAAAGCTTTCACCTTTTCTCAGAATTCATCCAGTTGGCAAAGGACTTTGAGGATTTCCGTAAGAAGTGGCAGAGAACAGACCATGAGCTGGGGAAATTCAAGGATCTTTTGATGAAAGCGGAGACTGAGCGCAGCGCTCTGGATGTTAAGCTGAAGCATGCACGTAATCAAGTGGATGTAGAGATCAAACGGAGACAGCGAGCTGAGGCTAACTGTGAGAAGCTGGTGTGTATTGTTTTTCTCTGCTAGTGCAGTGATGATGGGGGAAGGGATGCATCATTTGATAATGTTTCCACCAAATACACCCAATTTCTTCTTCTACATTAAAAATCTAAAAGCCATCTGTCCTTTTGAAATTGTAGGCTATGACTCTGCTGTTTATAGTTTGAAATTAAAATTTATTTTCTTCTTTAGACTTGAAAGTATCATTCAACAGACAAATTTCAAATGAAAATTTAAAGAATTAAAATGAGGAGGAAAGGCAGGGAAATTCCAGTGTACTTGATCTGTCACAAGTTATTGGCCATAAGTGCTACCCAAAATATTTTCATCCTTCTATGAATAATAGTCCTTTGATATTGACATAAGCAAAGCAACTCTTATTCTTCCCTTCATCACTACTGACTAATTCAGGGTAAAGGGCTGGATGTATTCAACTTGTTGAGCAGTGTGATTGATGTAGAGCATTATCAGTTTTCTGTGCTAGGTGGGTCATGGTGCAAAGGAAAACCTTTGCTAGGAGGGACTAATTGATTTTGGTTCTATGTTAGATGGTTCAGTAAGCTCACATTGTCTGGTTCCTGTGTGTTACAGCTTTGTATCCATTTTAATGCACTTAGAAAGGTGAGTGATTGCTTTGATCCACAGAAGAAGCCGATAATAGTCCTGATAAAAAGGACACTAAAGAGTTTTTGGTATGTGAAATCTATTTTGGGACCCTCACTTTGCATTACTTTCCTCTTAGATTAGTGGTTTGATCTAAAAATCCTGTAGCAGAAGCCCCTCTCTTCTGAGTTCATTTTACCAGTCAGAAATCAGACTCACAATCTGAGCTTGATGTAAATTAATATGCTATTGGTGTAGCTGCCTTCCTGAAGGCCCATTTGCATAATGCTGTATTTTAATGTCTTCTGGTCTGCCTGTCCCATAAATTTGAGGTGAAGCTTTCTTCTCTGGCTAGTTAGAATGTTTTGCTCTGCTTTGGTCTGTAGGAACGACAGATTCAGCTGATTCGAGAGATGCTCATGTGTGACACATCTGGCAGTATTCAGCTAAGCGAGGAGCAAAAATCAGCTCTGGCTTTTCTCAACAGAGGCCAACCATCCAGTGGCAATGCTGGGAACAAAAGGTGGGGGAACTGCATCTGTTGTTATCTGATCACAAGCAACACAGCTGTCACAAGTTCCTGTTATCTGAACTCTGAAATATACTGCTTTTGGACTGTGTGCTGAAGAAAGCAGAAAAAGACTTGGTGGGGGGAATAAAAGCACAGGGACTTCCTTATTTGTTTTCTTTTTATCTCTCCTTTTAGGATATTTTTTCACCAGGGGTGAAATTTTGATGTTGGTGCTAAATTGCACATCAATAACTAATCTTGCACGTTGTTAAGAAACCTAAAGGTGAAAGTGGCAGTTCAGCAATACTTTCACTGTTTACTCTCCAGAGAGCTCTTGTAGCTTTCCTGGTTTAGAAAGGCTGCCGTGAGCCAGGATGAGACAGTAATTTTGGTTCCACAGTATCACTGTTTAAAATAGTCTTAGCTAGGCTTTGAATTTAACACCCCTGATCCAATAAGTAGGGAAAGATCAGCACTCTTAGAGCTTCTTGGTTTTTTTTTTTTTTTTTTTGGTCTGGTTGTTTTATGGAGAATCTTTACAACTGAGAAGATGTATTGGCTTAATTTCTTAAAATAAATAAATAAATAAAAACTAATGCTGGGTAATATTATCATAGAAAGGAGCCACAGTTAGGGTCAAATTAAGCTTCCCTTTTTTGTACGGAATATCACCCCTATCCCTGGTTATAACTTTCACTTGTTGTAAGCCCTTTGCTGAAAAAGCAACCATACTGCACCTGTACTTGTGCACACAAACACACTCTCCAGGAAAACCATAAAAAGGAACCCAAACCACAATTAGGGTTATGCTTATTGTTCTCTCCAGAGAGAAGTTACAGCTATGAATTTGCTAGTGTTACCTCACCAAAGGTACTTGTTTTAAATGTTGCAGGTTTTTGTTCTGTAGGCTCCTGTGTCTAATACTGTGTTGTTTCATCCTTCTAGACTGTCAACCATTGATGAATCTGGTTCCATTTTATCAGATATCAGTTTTGACAAGACCGATGAATCTCTGGTAATAAACATTTATCTCAGATTTATCTATTTTTCTTTTTTTTTTTTTTTTGTGGTACTGGGGATGGAACTCGGGCCCTTATGTGTCCAAGGTTGGCGCGGTGCCACATGAGGTAAATCCCCAGCCCTTCTATTTTTCTCAACCCTGCTCTCCTAGGAGCATCTCTCCTGTTCTTTCTTTTGGACACCTTTACCTATTATTTTTGCTTTATTAATTGAGAAGTTGTAGGCAGTATTTTTTTTTTTTTTTTAGTTTTTTGTCTTTTTTTTAACCGACACATGATTCATACAATGTGTATTTTTTTTTTTTTTTAAACAGGTTCCCACTTTGTAGTTTAGGCTGGTCCTGAGCTCATTATGTACCCAGGCAAGCCTCGAACTCACAGCAATCCTCCTGCCCAATGCTGGGATTACAGGTGTGAACCACCACACCTGGCATTGTGGTATGTGGTACCAGGGATCTAACTTGGGACCTTGTTCTTGTAAGGCCGATGCCAAAACCACTGAGCTAAATCCCTGGCCCTTAGATAGTAATTGAAAATATAAATCCATGTGCACTGTAAGAGACTGGCTTGTAATACTTGTTTACTTTCTGGAAGTATAAATGTAGAATTCAGGATTTGGCATGAGGTTGAGTTTATTTAAAGGACCTCTATGAGCTGCACGTACTAATTGATTCTATCTTGACTTTTAAAGCCCCAGCCAGCAATAAAAAAACAATAAATAGCAAAATTGTATCCAGGCAGAATTTCTTTTCTACTCTTGGGGGTGAATGAATAGACTTGTACTTTATTTCTGAGCTTGTTCAGTTCTTGAGGAGGCCTTAGCCACACTTCATAATTAGAAGGAAACACGATTCCTAGAATTTCAGTCAAAAGAATGTGATGAGAATCTCTAGGTAATATCTGCAGTGCTTTCATCAACAATTGTTAATTTGTCTGTACTCCTTGTTACCCTGCTTTAATGAGGCAGAACCATCACAGAAGGTGATGTTTCTGCATAAAGCTAATATCATCTTATATTTTAGTGTTTTATTTTTTGGGGGGATACCAGGAATTGAACTTAGGACCTTGTGCTTGTCAGGCCAGCATTGCACTGCTGAGCTACATTCCTGGCCCTTTAGTTTTTGATATTCAGGAAACTGGTAGTTTATTGATTGGTATACCTTTTCTGTTGCTGACCTAAATCTAGCAAACAAAAACAATAAATCAGTGGTTGATTTTCTGACATAACAAAACAATTGACAACTAATTGTTACATGGCTAGGAATATTCTGTTCAAATTCAGTGTATGACTAGGGCAAAAATGATCATTTTAGAGATATTAAGCAGCCCCCCCTTTTTTTGAGAAAGGGTCTTGCTTTGTATTTCAGGCTGGCTCTGAGCTCACTACGTAGCCCAGGCAAGCCTCAAACCCAGCAATCCTCCTGCCTCTGCCTCCTTAGTGTTGGGATTATAGGAATATATATAGGAACTCAGGACCTTGGGCTTGCTAAGCAGGCGCTGGAATCACTGAGCTAAATCTCAAGCCCAGCTATGTATACTCTTGACTGAGGAAACGGTCCTCTGCTGTTGGGGAATGGTCATCCTCTTTGACCAAGCATTTAGTTTCAATCAAGTGCATAGCTTTGCAGCTTCAACTTGAGGAAAGATGGACACATGAGAGAGGAAGGGGACCCCTGCCTAACCAGCCAGATCAATTGAATCAACCCTGGAATCAGTGGAATGACAGATGTTGCAGGCAAATCACCCTCACATCTAGAAGTCCTTTTTTGCAATAAGAATAGGTTGGGGATGCATAGTATAACAAGAACATATTAGCAACTGATTTGTGAGCTAGACCTGTGCTACGATGATACCTGTTATAACTGAAGTAGAATCAAATGACCAGGAGCTAACTTACTTGACCTTGAATTGAAGAAGTGAAATTAACTTAGCTGAGCTATTGTTTGCAGTATGCAACTGTTTCTAGATCCTGTGTTTTCATTAACAATCAGGAGTAAGGGGATCACTGATAGATAGCTAAAATGAATGCACATGATTAAGATAAGTGAAGTGAAACTAGACCACAATAAAAGATAAATGTTTTATCAGTGGCGAACCTCTTTTTTTTTTAGCCTCCAAGGAAGAGGGATGATTGAGAAACATAAAGCCTAAACTTCAACGCTTAAAATGGCAGTATTGTACAGAACATCTGATTAGGCGGTAGCAGCCCCTTAAGGGCAAGAATCACATCTACCATGAATAGTATAGTACCTAACATTCTGTAAGTTCTAAAACTAATTACAAAAATAATCAGAAATAAAGGACCAGGCACCAGAAATAATCACGACAGAAGTTGATTCTTTAACCTTTTCTTGCCTCTGTAGTATTGATTCCTGATTCTATTATAATAGCTTCAATTTTTGAAGAAACCATGTTAACTTACTATAGACTATAACACTGGAGACCTTCTGTATCCCTCTCCTCAGATTGTAAGTTGAGTATTCTGACGCTAGAAACCTTGAGGGTTCACTGTAAATTTATTCACAGGGGACTTGTGGAGGGTTATCCAAAGAAATAAATTAATAAAATATAATTGTCAACAGGATTGGGATTCTTCTTTGGTGAATAACTTCAAACTGAAGAAAAGACAAAAGAGGGTATGTGTGGTTTGTTTTGCTTTTCTTTTTTTAACCAAGTAACAACAAAAGAGCTCTCTTTGGAAAATTTGCCATGATACTGCATTCCTAACATGCTGCTCTAGCCACTGTTAAACACATAAACAAATTCATGCTTAAGTGTGGAGTATTGATGTTCCTGTAGTGATTTGGAACAGGATTCTGTATTTATTTCACTGGTCTGGGCTGCATCTCAATTCATTCATATAATAGAAATGGATATACTTAAGTTTGTTTCAAGTTGCCATATGAATTTTTATGCAAGACTTTTGTGCTCTAATATAAGCTTCAGATGAAATGTGTGTATAATAGGATATAGAGATCTATCTGTGTGTGTTTGTTTAGAGTACTTAATGTGTTTCCAAAGACCTCATGTACTTAGATAGGATTACAGCTCTACTCTTTCCGGTGCTGTCATCTAAATTTCTCTGAAGCTTGTTCCTTTTTTTTTCTGGGGCACTGAGAACATTTTTGTGCTTGTACAACTTATTCTTCATGTGACAGTGGCAACAAAAAAGAGCACATTGTTTTCTTTTTATTTTTTAAATTATTTTTTATTTGTTTGTTTGGTTTTTATTGTAGCTTATTGTCCTTAGGATTTGGATCTAGCTGTCTGATGGAATAATTTAATCTTCTCTGCTTCACGTATACTTGGCACTAAAGTGATCTCTGCTCCCTTTCTAGCGTTCTAGTAGCCAACAATTTGTTGATGGACCTCCTGGGCCTGTAAAGAAAACTCGTTCCATTGGCTCCACAGCAGACCAGGTAAGAAGAGTCAAGCCAAGAGAAGGGTGTTCTTGAATACAGCAGAGATTAGTAGCCCTGAGCATTAAAATGGCTAAGTCAACATTGCAGTATTATGTTGAGAGGTTATTTAATGAGAGTTTGTCTGTGTAATAAGATCCTATCATTCATATGAGTAGAATTACTCTGGTAAAGTAAATAGCTGTCAGCTATATGTTGGAGTCTGTTGCTTATATATTTATCCCTGTGACCTACATTTTTATTTTAAAAATTGAGATTTCAACTTGAAAGTCTCTGGAGCTGCATCCATAAGACTTACGATTCAGGAATTTTTCACCACACCAATTCTATAATGGAAAGTCAGAGTTGATGCTTATCCTTTTCTCATTACTAATTTTATTCCAGGGGAATGAATCCATAGTTGCAAAAACTACAGTGACTGTACCTAATGATGGTGGCCCCATTGAAGCTGTGTCCACTATTGAGACTGTGCCATATTGGACCAGGAGCCGAAGGAAAACAGGTCTTTTGGGCTAGTGACAAAATTGTCTGTGTAAACCTACTGGTAAAATTTGAGAGTTGGTTTCATAGAACCTTACTGAGACAGGAAATGGTTGTAACAGGTATTTTCTTTTCACTGATGGATTAACTAGTCTCTCCCTCTCCCTCTCCCCTTCTCTCCCCCTCCCTCCCTCCCTCCCTCTCTATCCCTCTCCCTCTCTCTCTCCCTCTCCCCTTCTCTCCCCCCTCTCCCCCTCTTCTTCTCCTCCCCTCCCCTTCCTCCTCCCCCTCCCCCTGGCTGGCCTTGATTGACTTCCCTGTGTACTCCAGGCTGACCTTAAACTCCAGGCACCTGCCTGGGATTACAGGCACAAACTGCCATGCCTGACAACTACTGCATACATTTTTGCATATCTCTTGGAATTCACAGGTTCAGGTTACAGATTACCACTTATTCACTACTTACATTGAAATTGGGGCCCAAACTCAGATGAAACAAATACTTAAAAGTCTAATTTTCCTAGGTACTTTACAACCGTGGAACAGTGACTCTACCCTGAGCAGCAGGCCACTGGAGCCAAGAACAGAAACAGGCACCTCAAGCACGCCACAGTGTAATGGAGGGATGCGCTTGCATGATTTTGTCTCTAAGACGGTAAATCTGTGATGGCTTCATTTTCTTTAGAACACATTTAGGGTTTTTAAAAATTTGTTTTATTGGGCCGGAGGGTTAGCTCAGTGGTATCGGCGCCTGTCTTGCAAGCGCAAGGTCCTGGGTTCGATCCCCGGTAACCACATACAATGCTGGGCGTGGAGACTCACGCCCACCAGCCATCAATACCACATATCACAGTACCGGGCGTGGTGGCTCACGCCTGTCATCCCAGCACTAGGGAGGCAGAGACAGGAGGATTGCTGAGTTCGCGGCGGCTTGCCTGGGCTACATAGTGAGCTCAGGGGCCAGCCTGAACTACAAAGTGAGACCTTGTCTCAAAAAAAAAAAAAAAAAAATTAAAAAAAAAATTTGTTTTATTTTATTTTATCTATTATTTATCTTTTTTTTTGCAGTACCAGGGATCAAACTCACAGTCTTGTATTTATAAGGCAGGCAGTGGCACCACTGAGCTAAATCCTCGGCACCATTTATTTTTTGTTAATGGTGAAAGTAATATATAGTGGGAGTAATGTAAATTCTTTAGTGGAATAAAGTTATATGTTGAATTCCTTTCTTATTCCTTTTTGTTTTTTGAGACAGGGTCTCGCTTTGTAGTTCAAGCTGGCCCTGAGCTCACTATATAGCCCAGGCGGCCCTCAAACCCACAGCAATCCTCCCATCTCTGCCTCTCAAGTGCTGGGATTACAGGCATGAGCCACCATGCCCAGCATTGTGGTATGTGGTTATTGGGGATCGAACTCAGGACCTTGTTTTTTGTTTTTGTTTTTGTTTTTTTGAGACAGGGTCTCACTTTGTAGTTCAGGCTGGCTCTGAGCTCACTATGTAGCCTAGGCAAGCTTCGAACTCAGCAATCCTCCTGTCTCTGCCTCCCGAGTGCTGGGATTAACAGGCGTGAGCCACCACGTCCGGCATTGTAGTATGCGGTGTTGATTGTTGGTGGGCGTGTCTCCACGCCTAGCATTGTATGTGGTTACCGGGGATCGAACTCAGGACCTTGCACTTGCGAGGCAGGCACCGGAACCACTGAGCTAACCCTCTGGCCCAGCTTTCTTATCTTAAAATAAAGAAAACAAAAACTTTATAGGATTTCTGTAAAAATTACATAAATGTTTATAAAGGACTCAGGAGTAGTTTGATATGCATGCACTAAGTGCTCATTACATATTGATTAATGACGACAAGTTTATAATTCATACTATTCTTCCTTCTGCCCTCTTATCCTCAGGTTATTAAACCTGAATCCTGTGTTCCATGTGGGAAGAGGATAAAATTTGGCAAGTTGTCTCTAAAGTGTCGAGACTGTCGTGTGGTCTCTCACCCAGAATGTCGGGAACGCTGTCCCCTTCCCTGCATTCCTACCCTGACAGGCACACCTGTCAAAATCGGAGAGGTAGGTCTCCTGGAGTTGTCATTGTATGCTTTCTTTAGCTTTTCAAAGGGTTAGGGTCAGGTTTGCTTTTATTTACTTATTATTTATTTATTTTTTAGACAGGGTCTCACTTTGTAGTTCAGCCTGGCCCTGAGTTCACTATGTAGCCCAGGCAAGCCTAGAACTCAGCAAACCCCTGCCTTTGCCTGCTGAGTGCTGGGATTACAGGCTTGAGCCAGCATGCCCGGCTATATTTATTTATTACTTTTTGATTGAACTCTGGGCCTTCACACTGAACTTTGTAACGAACTTTATTTTTATTTATTTATTTATTTATTTATTTATTTATTTATTTGGGCTCTGAGCTCACTATGGAGCCCAGGCAAGTCTCGAACTCAGCAATCCTCCTGTCTCTGCCTCCCGAGTGCTGAGATTACAGGCATGAGCTACCACGCCCGGCCAAACTTTATTTATTAAACTTTGAAACACTTTTAAATTAATTTCCAGACTAGGCTTAAATTTTTTTTTTTTTTTTTTTTTTTTTTGAGACAGGGTCTCGCTTTGTAGTTCAGGCTGGCCCTGAGCTCACTGTGGTGCCCAGACAAGCCGCCGCGAACTCAGCAATCCTCTTGTCTCTGCCTCCCGTGGTTACCGGGATCGAAGTCAGGACTTTGCGCTTGGGAGGCAGGCGCCGGAACCTCTGAGCTAAATCTCTGGCCCCCTAGGCTTAAATTTATAGTCCTTCTGCCTCCCAGAGTACTGGGGTTATGGGTGTTTGCTACTATGCCCATTTTCAGTTTTTGTTCTAAAATTACCAAGGCCAAATATGTTTTCCTCCACAAACAGTGAATAGAAATTGTAAAATATCGATCTGTAGTGAATTGTATTTAGCTTTTTTTTTTTGAGACAGGGTCTTGCTTTGTAGTTCAGGCTGGCCCTGAGCTCACCATGTAGCCCAGGCAAACCTTGAACTCAGCAATCTTGCCTCTGCCTCTCAAGTGCTGGGATTACATGTGTGAGCCACCATACCTGGCGTGTTTATTTTTTTAAATAATCTTCCTGAGCCAAACTCCTCTTCATTTATTCCCTCTCCCTCCTCCTTCCCTTCCCTTTTTTAATTTTCTCCTTCCCTTCCATTCTATTTTGGAAAATTTCAGACATACACGTAAGTAGACAGGTTAATATAACTAACTCTTGGTTCCTGTCACTTTCATGATTTAGTAATGCATGTCTGTTCTTTTTGGTTTTTGGGGCATGGTCTCCCTCACTGTGTAGTTCAGGCTGGCTTCAAACCTGGAGCGGTCTTCCTGCCTGAATGTCCCAAGTGTAGAATTACACGCATGTGCCACCACACCCCGCTCTCATGACCATTGTTAATTTACCAATTCTCTCCTCCCAACTCCAGCCACTGAATAGTTATTTTAACATAAATTCTAGTCATCATGGTGGCACACCTATAATCTCAGCATTTAGGAGGCTGATGCAAGAAGATCAAGAGTTTGGGACAGCCTGGATTACATAGTGAGACCTTATCTTAAAAAAAAATTATGATATCTCAACCTATTAGACTGGAGGTGATGTTCTGGGTGGGGAGAGTGGTAGTGAAGTTGTTCCAAAGGCCTTGCATGTGCTAGGCAGATACCCTGCACTGATCTGCATCCCCAGCCCTTGGAGATGGTTCTTCACACATGATCTTTCTCCGTTGGTCTAATAGTATAAACAGTAATTTAAAGCTCTTTTTTTTCAGGGTATGCTGGCTGATTTTGTGTCCCAGACTTCTCCAATGATCCCTTCCATTGTTGTCCATTGTGTAAATGAGATTGAACAGAGAGGCCTGACCGAGGTAAGAGTCAGCCCTGGGTGGGGTAAATTTGTTATTTGTGTTAATAATTATAACATTCTTAAATAAACAAAAATGTATCTTGATAATAGACAGGCTTATATAGGATCTCAGGATGTGACCGGACAGTAAAAGAGCTGAAAGAGAAATTCCTCAGAGTGAAAACTGTACCACTCCTCAGCAAAGTAGATGATATCCATGCCATCTGCAGCCTTCTGAAAGACTTCCTTCGAAACCTCAAAGAACCCCTTCTGACCTTTCGGTTAAACAAAGCCTTTATGGAAGCAGCTGGTAAGTACAAATTCTCTTTTTTTTTTTGAAACAGGATCTCCCTTTGTAGTTCAGGCTGGCCCTGAACTCACTATGTAGCCTAGACAAGCCTCAGACTCAGCAATCCTCCTGCCTTTGCCACCTGAGTGCTGGGATTACAGGTATGAGCCACCATGCCCAGCACTGATAAGGGCAAATCTTAACACTTGAATATATGTTCCACCAGGGCTAGAATTTTTCATTCTTTTTTTTTTTGAGACAGGGTCTCGCTTTGTAATTCATGCTGGCACTGAGCTCACTATGTAGCCCAGGCAAGGCTTGAACTCAGCAATCCTCCTGCCTCTGCCTCCTGAGTGCTGGGATGACAGGCGTGAGCCACCACGCCCAGCACTGTGGTATGTGGTATTGATTGCTGGTGGGCGTGAGTATCCACGCCCAGCATTGCATGTGGTTTCCGGGGATAGAACTGAGGACCTTGTACTTGCAAGGCAGGCGCTGGAACCACTGAGCTAACCCTCCGGCCCTAGAATTTTTCATTCTTTTTATTCTTCTATTCTCTGCCCAGCATAGTACCTGAAATTTAGTAGATGTTGAAATAGTTTGACGGATGAATAATTGTGTGTGTCCTCATGCCTGTCCTCTTCCTTCTAAACTCTAAGGTATTAACAAGGTTCTTTTATTATTGTTGCTTTTGGGTGTTGGTCAAGTTTTAGGTTATCCCTTCCCAGAAGAATCTTTGATTCTTCTTCCTTACTGACCCATTGTTAAATCATGTCTGCAGTCTCATAAAATATATATTAATATATATTCCCCCCTTGAATATGTAAGCACCTGCTAGCTGATGGTCCTGTTTCTACTGTGTCCTTTATAATACGATGTTCATACAAAAGCTAGAGTGGTCCTTCTAAAATTTAAGTTTGCTGATGTCCCTCTGTCTTTAGTATCCCCCAGTGTTTTTCCATCTTTTTCATAATGAAGTCCACAGGTGTTAACGTGGCCCCAAAGACTCGACAGCTTTAGCTCCTGGCTGTATCTCTGACACCGTTTTACTCAGAACCTTCTCCTTGCCTTCCAGCTCTCCTGGCAACTTGTGCTTCTTACTGTGTGCAGCTCTCCCCACCTAGACAGGTGCTACTGTCTCAGCCGTGGTTGCTTTTCCACTAGATAGCTGTGTGTGGCTTGCCTCTTTATTTCTTTCAAGGTTTTCTTTCATTACCTTGTCCTCAGAAATACCTTTCATGATCACCTTTTCTTTTTCTTTCTTTTTTAAAAAATAATAAATTGAGTTTATTGGTACATTTTAGGAATACATTATCACATTCCTCATTGGGATGATCACCTTTTCTAAACAGCTCCCCCCAATAAATAAATAAATAAATAAATAAATAACAGTTCCCATTACTTTTTTTTTTTTTTTTTTTGCTTTTTGGAGACAGTGTCTCACTTTGTAGTTCAGGCTGGCCCTGAGCTCACTATGGTGCCCAGGCAAGCCGCCGCGAACTCAGCAATCCTCCTGTCTCTGCCTCCCGAGTGCTGGGATGACAGGTGTGAGCCACGACGTCCAGCATTGTGGTATGCGGTGTTGATTGTTGGTGGGCGTGAGTCTCCACACCCAGCATTATATGTGGTTACCGGGGATCGAACTCAGGTCCTTGCGCTTGCGAGGCAGGCGCCGGAACCACTGAGCTAACCCTCCGGTCCCGACTTTCTGTTTTCTTTATCTTCAACATTTAGTAGGCCCTAAAACATGTCTTATCGATGATTACCTTCTTGGTAACTGCCACTGTAGTTGTCTCTCTTTTGTTCCTAAGAGATAGGTTGCCAGTTGTTTTCCCTAACTACAAGGGAGATTTTTTTTTTTAAGCTCTGACTTCTAATATTGAGCTGTTGGCCAGTGTTCTGCTTGTTAATGAAACTAGAGTCCAATGCAGTCATGAACCTAATCAGAAGTTTCAGAAGCATACTGTACAGCTGAGACTTTGTAGTCGATAGCTTGGAAGGCTGCTGTCAAGGGAAAGGAGTCTAGACCTTTTGGTGCTCTCTTCTCATTTACAGAAATCACAGATGAAGACAACAGCATAGCTGCCATGTATCAGGCTCTTGGTGAATTGCCCCAGGCCAACAGGGACACATTAGCCTTCCTCATGATTCACTTGCAGAGGTGAGTACATTAGAAACTTGCTCTGGGAGTTAGAGAATTTCCAAGGACAGGATAAGGTGGGATAGGTGTTAGGGAGTGTAAAAGATGAATTATTTTCTTGTATAACTTATATTTGGTTTGCGTTTGGTGGAAGAGTAGGTCTTTAATTTAATACTCTTTTGCTTAGAGTGGCTCAGAGTCCAAGCACTAAAATGGATATTCCCAATCTGGCTAAAGTCTTTGGGCCTACTATAGTTGCCCATGCTGTTCCCAATCCAGACCCAATGACCATGCTGCAGGACATCAAGCGTCAACCCAAGGTAGGGGTGTGTGTGTGTGAATTTGAGCAGTGTGATAACATAAAAGAATGAGGAGAACCCTGGAGCTTTGGAAGTTTGCAATGTATTTTGTTTTCTTTAGGTGGTAGAACGCCTGCTTTTACTGCCCCTGGAATACTGGAGTCAGTTCATGATTGTGGAACAAGAGAACATTGACCCCCTGCATGTCATTGAAAACTCAAATGCATTTTCAACACCGCAGACGCCAGATGTTAAAGGTCAGGCTTAAGTTGTACTTCTTTGGGAACTTGTCTCTCTTTAGTCTCGGTTATATACTATATTCTATTCCCTGTCTTTGTTATAGTATTGTTTAAAATTCATATTTTTAAACAAAAGTTAAATCTGTCTTGAATATTCTAACACTAAAGGAAAATTGTTATAGTCTCACCATCCTGATTTTTTCACTTTTTCTGTGTTCCTTTATTTCTTCTGTCTGTCTGTCTCACTTTGTAGTTCAGGCTGGCCCTGAGCTCACTATGTAGCCCAGGCAAGCCTCAAACTCACAGCAATCCTCCTGCCCCTGCCTCCTGAGTGCTGGGATTACAGGGTGAGCCACCACGCCGAGCCATTTTTCTATTTTTGGTGGTGCTGGGAAATTGAATGTAGAGCTTCATGCATTCTAGGAACACAGCCTACCACTAAGCTGTCCCCAGTCATTGGATTTATATCCTTTTTTTTTTTTTTTTGAGACAGGGTCTCGCTTTGTAGTTCAGGCTGACCCTGCGCTCACTATGTAGCCCAGGCAAGTCTTGAACTCAGCAATCCTGTCTCTGCCTCCTGAGTGCTGGGATGACAGGCGTGAGCCACCACGCCCAGCATTGTGGTATGCGGTAGTGATTGCTGGTGGGTGTGAGTCACCAGGCCCAGCATTGTATGTGGTTACTGGGGATCAAACTCAGGACTTTGTGCTTGTGAGGCAGGCGCTGGAACCACTGAACTAAATCTCCAGCCCAGGATTTATATCTTTAATGCAGATAATAGTTTAGGCATAATTTGATCTTATTTCACTTAGCATATTGTGAAAATTGCTTTTTTGTTACTGTTTTTCTGTTTACTGATCTTTTTTAAATGTGTATGTGGTACTAGGGATTGAACCCAGGACCATACATATGGTAGGCAAGTGCTATACTACTGAGCTACAGCCTAGGCCCCTTTCTTTTCTCTACTTTCTTTTTTTGAGACATGATCTCACTAACTTACTGGACTGGCCTCAAACTTGTGACCTTACATCAGTTTCCTGAGTATGTGGAGTTACAGGAATGTATCTGGTACTATATAATCTCAACACTTTCATGGTTGTAAATAATAGGTTACTTAAGTGTTTGTTAGATACTGACATTACTTTCAACTTTTCATGGTTACAAATAATGCTGTAGTCAACATTAAGTAGACATAGCCTAATAATAATTTTGCAAGAGTGGGAGTCACTAAATTAAAGGACTTAACACATTCACAATGGGGCCACAATTCGTATGTCTCACTCCCAGGTGACTTGAGCCACCAGTGGTACACGTGTCACTACCGCATGTGCGTGACTATACCACTTCTACCACTAGTGGTAAAGACTGTCAGGTGGGATAGTCATGCATGTTCCAGCGGTGGTTCAAGCTGGCAAAAACATGTTAAGCATTCTTATTTTTTTTGATGTTTTCACCAACTTGATTTCTTAAGGGTTTAGTGTTTATGTTGTCACCAACAGTTTGTATGAATAAACTGTTTTCATTCCAGCTTCACTGGTATTAGAGATTCACGTTTTCATTAGTGCATGTTCCTTTTAAAGGAAGCGTATTGTTTGTTCTAGTACAAAAATTAAATGTCTAAATGTTAGGTGTGTGCAGTTTGGTGTCTGGAAAGGGTGTATGTGAGCAAGTGAATGCCAGCTCCTGTTGAGTAGGTGCCTGCATAGTTCACAGGATACACCAGCATGTCCCAAAATGATGGCAGGAATGGTCTGTAGGTCTCTCCTAGGTGTTTAGCCTAGCTCTTATATGCTCCAGAAGGTGGGTAGTTTAAAATTGGCCTTCAATGGGTGTGGGTGGCCCACACCTGTAATCCCAGTATTTAGGAGGCTAAGCAGGAGGATCAAGAATTCAAGCCCAGGTCCGGAGGGTTAGCTCAGTGGTTCCGGTGCCTGCCTCGCAAGCGCAAGGACCTGAGTTCGTTCCCCGGTTACCACATAGAATGCTGGGCGTGGTGGCTCACGCCTGTAATCCCAGCATTTGGGAGGCAGAGACAGGAGGATTGCTGAGTTCGCGGCGGCTTGCCTGGGCACCATAGTGAGCTCAGGGCCAGCCTGAACTACAAAGCGAGACCCTGTCTCCAAAAAGCAAAAAAAAAAGAGTTCAAGCCCAGCCTGGATTACATAGTGAATTCATTGCTAGTTTGAACTGCATAGTGAGACCTTGTCTCAAAAAAACAACAAAACAAACAAAAACTGGCCACTTTCAAGGATAATTTCTGTTCCCTTCACCACACCCAGCATTGTGGTGTGTGGCACTGATTGCTGGGATTATGGGCGTGAGCCAACAGGCCCAGCACTGTGCTATGTGGTACTTGGGATCAAACTGGGGACCTTGCTTGCAAAGCAGATGGGGAACCACTGAGCTAAATCCCCAGTCCTTCCCTCCTCTTTTAAAAGTTTGTCTGAACTCTGTTTGTTTGAAGTGAGCTTATTGGGGCCTGTGACCACTCCTGAGCACCAGCTTCTCAAGACTCCTTCTTCAAGCTCCCTATCGCAGAGAGTTCGCTCCACCCTCGCCAGGAACACTCCCAGGTATGTAGAACTGGTTTTCTCCATGAGTAACATTTGCTACTTCCCTAGACTTCTTTCCTAAGATAATAAAAGTTTAGTGTAAGGCCGGACATGGTGGCTCATGCCTGTAATCCCAGCACTGGGAAGGCAGAAGCAGGAGGATTGCTGAGTTCAAGGCTTGTCTGGGCTACATAGTGAGCTCAGGGCCAGCCTGGACTACAAAGCGAGGCCCTGTCTCAAAAAAAAAAAAAAGTTTAGTGTAAGAAAAATCAGACTGGATCTTAGGCTAGCAACTAGTCTTTATAAGCAAGCATACTACATCTCGTCTTATTTTAGGTAAATTAGAATGCTTTAAAATTGTTGTTCTGGATTCCCTACTTTTAGTTGATTATGTTAAATAGCGTACTTACTTTTTTCATCATTTTTCTGTAATATACTTTCCCAGTTTATTCTTTTCTTTTCTTTTATAGGTTCGGGAGCAAAACCAAGTCTGCCACCAACCTAGGACGACAAGGCAACTTTTTCGCTTCTCCGATGCTCAAATGAAGTCACGCCTGCCTATTTGGCAGCCTTCACCAACTGCAGGAAGGGGCGCGCCCCTCCTCGGTGCTCTGCAACTTTGCTCATTCCTACTTTCAGCATTCTCCAGGCTTTTAATCAAGTTTAATTGTGCATGAGGGTTTTATTAAAACTATATATATCACCTCGTCTTTCTCCTCCAGTAATATAACATGAGCACCTGGTGCTCGTTGTCATTTGGAGCTTTTACATGAAGATCTTCACACAAGTAGAGCGGTAATATGGAGTTTGTTCTGATTCTTTCTGAGGTGGAGGGGATCCCTTTGGCCTAAAGCCAAATGCTGCTTGTGGAATGACTTTTCTCTTGTGTCACTGAGAAGTAATTTTCATGAGACAATGACAAATTCTGCTTCTTTGCTAAGACTGACTTGTCTCAGGGTGGGAAGTGGGAGGGCAGGGTAAAGAAAGGATTTAAGGGAGGATTAGTGTGGCCCCTCTTTGGAGCTCAGGGTTTCCCTCCATTATGGACTGAGCTATAGTGTGGAGCCTCCATTAAAAATGAGGTAGGTGGAGGACAGAACTAGTGGTGGGGAATGCTTAGCTTTAATTTGGTTTGATTAGGTCTTAATAGTGTAAAATGGCACAACCTTATAAATGGGTACTGGAACTAGTGTTTCACCTCTAACAGACCTCTGACTGGACTTTGGGGTTGCCTGGGGTCAAAGCCGTTTTGTTCTTCAAACCTGAATTCATGCTGATGATTGACCTCCCACTCCTTGTCCAGCTGAGCCCTGTTTCTGAAGGTCAGTATGCTGTCTGTGGCATCTCACTAACAAGAGTAGCTGTAAAGGAGGATTATCAGTATTTCATGTGGCAAGAGAAGTCATTTTCATCTTTGCACTTTAGATGCTGAAGTTTTTCTGTGGAACAGAGCCACAGCTAGATACATGTGAGCATCTTCTCTTAGAATTATTCCTAATATCTATACAAAGGGTTTTCTGACTCGCATTAACCGTGTCTGTAAGACATTTATTTAGAATAATATTTGGGAAAAAATAAAAGAGCTTTTCAAAATGAAAGTGAAACTGGTTTTCTTGTCCTGGGCAGCAACTTTCAGTGTCATTTTAGAAAACATCTTCCTTCAAAGCATTTTGAGTCTGTTGATCTCTGTGTCCTGCTCTGAGGACCCAACCCCACCTCACCACCTTCAGCACAATGTTTCTTTCTCTCTCTCTCTCTCTTTTTTTTTTTTTTTTGAGACAGGGTCTCACTTTGCAGTTCAGGCAAGCCTCAAACTCAGCGATCCTCCTGTCTCTGCCTCCCAAGTGCTGGGATGACAGGCGTGAGCCACCACGCCCAGCTGTTTCTCTTTTTTTCATTCATTTCTCTCTTTGTCCAAATTGAAGTCCTAGATTTGTCCTATGACTGTTATCCTCTTGTTTGAAGAAAGTACTTTAAACAAAAAGCAAACTTTAAACGAGTCTTTAGAGACCAGAATGGTGCAGATTAAAAAGAAAAAAAGAAATGCCGCTGGCTGGCTGGCTGCCTGGAACATCCTTCACTGCTGGAAGTGACTCTGGCGTGAGCTGGGATGATTAACTGAGGGCACCTGCATTTGGAGCTCTGGAGCTGGTGAGCAGAATGTATCTGAGATTGAACGTAAACAGTTGCAGGCTTAATATGTAGCTGTGGAGAGAGGAGGCGACCTACTGGCTTTTTTCCCAGGAGGGGGCAGCTCTCACAGCGGGGCCCATCTGCCTCAGCAAATTGACAGAGGATGGGTCCCACCTCCCTGCACCCTCCTGTGCACACATCCTGCTAGGCTTTATTTTTTAAACTTTGTCCTCCACGCTACCTCTTTCTGTGTCTCTGCAAGCCTCAAATTGGCTTGGCTCCAGATTTGCTGTTCTGTCATATCTCCCCAAGGTGCATTTGAAGTCACTAATGTAGAAGAAGTAAATGGTTTGTGCAGCATTAGTTAAGGCAAGACTACCCTATCCAGGAATTGATGGCCCATTAATGAGAGGGGAAATGGTCCTGTGTGCCCGTGTTGGCAGC
>PVIC010001532.1:28141-81665 GCA_004025085.1 Thryonomys swinderianus
TATGTGGTATTGATGGCTGGTGGGCGTGAGTCACCACGTCCAGCATTCTGTGTGGTTACTGGGATCGAACTCAGGACCTTGCGCTTGCGAGGCAGGCGCCGGAACCACTGAGCTAAATCTCCAGCCCAATTTTTTTTTTTTTTTGAGACAGGGTCTCACTTTGTATTTCAGGCTGGCCCTGAGCTCATTGTGTAGCCCAGGCAAGCCTCAGCTCAGCAATCCTCCTGCCTCTGCCTCCTGAGTGCTGGAATTACAGGCATGAGTCACCATGCCCAGCTGAATTTGATGTTTATATAAGTAGGCAAGCATTATATGGTTTGATGCAGTGATTCATGTTTATTACTGAGTGAGTACTTAACCATTTTTCTTTATATAGGTAAATTCATTGAGCCTAAAGGTACATACCTATAATCCCAGGGTAAGGTAGGAGTATGTAAATTCTAGGCCACCCTAGGCAATTTAGAGAATTAGTAAAATCCTGTCTCAGAATGAGAAACAAACAAAAAACCAAAAATATAGGACTGGGGATGTTACTCTGTGCAGAGCCCCTGGGTTCAGTTCCTAGTATTGCAAATAGATTAAGTAAAAGAGAGACTGAAGATATATTTCAGTGCTCCATGAGTTCAAAGCCCATTACTGGGGGAAAAAAAAATTCATTACATGTAGTAATAGAAAGCTAGAAGGGGCAGGTATGGTAGTATACATCTATAGTCCCATCATTTGGGAGGCTGAGGGAGAAGGATCATCACAAATTGGAAGCCAACCTGGGCTATCCATAGTGTGTTCAAGGCCATCCTGAACTGCATATAAGTCCCTGTCTCAAAAAAAAAGTCAGAAGGGATCTGAGTTTTGATCTACAGACCTTAGGTTATGCAGTTAATTTACTAGGGGAGAAGAGTCATTTTTGGTTATAAACAGCCTGTAGCAATAAAAGGGTCTTACATTCTTAAATGCACCACAGAATGAATGGGAAGATGATGAGCTCAGGGAAAAATTAAAGGGCTTTCTGTTTTTGAGACATGGTCTCATTTTGTAGTTCAGGCTGGCTCTGAACTCAATTCACAGCCCAAGCTTGCCTCAAACTCACAGCAATCCTCCTGCCTCTGCCTCCCAAGGGCTGGGATTATAGGCATGATCCACCATGCGTGGCACTGTGGTATGTGGTACCAGGGATCAATCTCAGGACCTTGTACTTGCAAGGCAGATGCTGGAACCACTGAGCTAAATCCCCAGCCCAAGTTTTTTTTTTTCTTTTATGAAATATTTGGAATAATTTTTTTTTTTTTTTGAGACAGGGTCCGCTTTGTAGTTCAGGCTGACCCTGAGCTCACTATGTAGCCCAGGCAAGCCTGAAACTCAGCCGTCCTCCTGCCTCTGCCTCCTGAGTGCTGGGATGACAGGCATAAGCCACCACTCCTGGCACTGTGGTATGTGGTATTGATTGCTGGTGGGCGTGAGTCACCATGCCCAGCATTGTATGTGGTTACCAGGATCGAACTCAGGACCTTGTGCTTGCGAGGCAGGCGCCGGAACCACTGAGCTAAATCTCTGGCCCTTTGGAATAAATTTTGATTAAATAGGTTTACAGTTGCCAGGCATGGTGGCGCATACCTGTAATCCCAGCACTTGAGGCTGAGGCAGAAGGATCACCATGATTTTGAGGCTAGTCTCCTGGGCCACATAGTGAATTGAAGGCCAGCCTGGTCTACATATCAAGAACCTGTCTCAAAAAAACAAAAAATAGCCAGGCATAGCGAGACAGATTTATAATCCTAACAGTTGTGAGGTTGAAGATCGCCATGAGCTTGAGAACAGCCTGGAGCAGGATCCCTCTGAAAAAGTTTGTAACAAACAGTTAAATATTTGGGGACATAATATACTAAATTGTGTAAACAGTACAGGATACTGGGCGGTAGTAAGGAAATGTCAACTGGCCAGTAAAAGAAAAAGATGAATGAGCAGGGCCTTAAACAGAATGGGGATCAAACTCATGAGCTTGTGCTTCCCAGGCAGGTGGTAGCACCGCTGAGCTACTTCCCCAGCCTGCAACACACTTCCTTCTGTGTCTCCATACACAACAGCTCCCTGAACATTCAGGACTTTATGCACTCCTAATAACAGCTGGGCTACAGCTCTCTCACTTATTGCTGAGAATCACAAAATATATGGGTCAGTTACCAGATTTCCCTCTTGCTTGGTAAGAATGGCTCGGTAGCCCTAGCTTTGGGACTCCTTGCTGAAGTCTGCCCATAGTCCCTGCTGCAACACATTGCTGTCAGTTGAACGCGTGTTCTATTCACATCTTCTGCCCATACATGTATTTAATGATTTCATTGTTGAGGCACTGGGATCTAACCCAAGCCCTCATTCATGATAGGCAGCCTTCATATATGAACCATGTACTTCTGGCGCACATTTGCAGTTTGAGGTGTAACAAAAACATATCTTGTTTTTTTTTTCCTCCTCAATTTCATACATTTATTCTCACTGTAGATCTTAGAAACTTCAGTGTATCACTTTTTTCATAAATGCTTTCACCCACTTTATTCAGGGTTTTTTTGTTGTTTGGTTGTTTTGTTTTTTTGTTGCATTTCTTTGAGATAGGGTTTTGCTATGGCTTTAAATTCACTATGTAGGGCCAGAGATTTAGCTCAGTGGTTCCAGCGCCTGCCTAGCAAGCGCAAGGTCCCTGGTTCGATCTGTGGTAACCACTTACAACAATGCTGGGCGTGGTGACTCATGCCCACCAGCAATCAGTACCACATACCACAGTGCCGGGCGTGGTGGCTCAAGCCTATAATTCCAGCACTCAGGTGGCAGAGACAGGAGGATTGCTGAGTTCAAGGCTTGCCTGGGCTACATAGTGAGCTCAGGACCAGCCTGAACTACAAAGCGAGACCCTGTCTCAAAAAAAAAAAAAAAAAAAAGGGTGGCCTGGGGTTCAGTGTTCAAGACCACACGGTTGGTACAGTGGGTTTTCATTCAGTGTGCTTTGATGTGATCTTGGGATGACTCAGGTTTCAGCCAGTGAAGCGAAAAGCTTTTAAAGCATGCGGAGTTGGGAGCATGTTAGCACTGTGCTTTTAGTGTAAACAGGGTTTGGGGAATGGCCACTTAACCCAAGAATTTAAGACAGTTTTTTTATATGCTTCCTGAAGCTGGTTTGTTGTGTAAATAAATGAAGGCGCCAGGCCAAGAGGTCCCTACCTTATGTAATTTATTAGGATCTGGTTCTCAGAGATGTATTTGTTGATGGTCTCTATTCATGAATTCAGGTGAAAGGCAGCTAGATGTCACTAGGAGTAACCTTGTGGGGCACAGAGCTTTGTCCTCTGCACTTAGGCAGGATGGGAAGGAGGTGATTTTGCAGGACTCAGAGCTGGAAGGAGGAATTTTTCCTGTATCTGCCTTCCCTCTCCAGAACTCTTGTCAGGCTTCAGTTAGCTTCACTGTTTTTTACTCAGTGATATTCTCATATCTCACACAGTTGGACACCATCTGTGTGCTAGACTCAGACACTCTGAATGGATACTTAACCGTCTAATAAAGCACTTCCCAGTTATACTGTATCTTCTCTGGTCATCACTGAAGATGAGATTAAGAACAGGTTCTCCATGGGCCGGAGGGTTAGCTCAGTGGTTCTGGCGCCTGCCTCACAAGCGCAAGGACCTGAGTTTGATCCCTGGTAACCACATATAATGCTGGGCGTGGAGACATGCCCACCAACAATTAACACCGCATACCACAACGCCGGACATGGTGGCTCACACCTGTCATCCCAGCACTCGGGAGGTAGAGACAGGAGGATTGCTGAGTTCGCGGCGGCTTGCCTGGGCACCATAGTGAGCTCAGGGTCAGCCTGAACTACAAAGCGAGACCCTGTCTCAAAAAGCAAAAAAAAAAAAAAAAAAGAACAGGTTCTCTCCATAAAGCCTCTAGAAATTTCATATGGTGACACATATTCAGAATGCTATCATTTATCACTTACTTGACCTCCCCTCCCCTGCGAGGGACGCCCGTAGCATATTCCAAATCTAGTCTGTGGTTTACCCGGGGTTAGAACCTCACAATTCCAGCTCTTAGCCTGGAGGTTGGCCATGGCACTCGCTCTTCAGACTGCCTTAGCATTACAGGACCTGCTAATAATGTAACAGTCGGTGTTAAATGCTATTTCATGGCCTTCTGTTTTTGTAAGAACTTCTATAAGACACATCAATGGAAAGCCAAGACACTGACAACCCAGGAGGGGCAGGCGGCCATGGACTGCTGGGGACAGACTTTGGGACAGAATTTCCCGGTGCTTGGGTCATTGCCTGGTAGACCAGAGGGCCTCGGCCTGGTGACCCCGAACTGTTTTATTTGTGGAAGGAGGAGGATGAGCCAGCTAGGGGAGCCCTTGAGGTGGCTCCTGGTGGTAATCTGTTCTCAGGCCACCCACACGTGGCCTGTGGTCTCTGAAGCTCAAAGCCGAAGACAGGCGAGTCTGAGCTAAGCCATCGGCCGCTTTGAGGAACGTGTCAGCGGATTAGCTTGTTGGCTTTCCCCTTGAGTGGCATTAGCTCTCACCCCGTCTCATGTTCACCATCTGGCTTTGAGTAAGAAGTCTTCGAGTGATCTCTCTTCAGCAGCCTGCTCTGTGCCAGGCTTTCTGAGAGCTGCTTAGCTTTTGCCCTCATCAATGCTAGGGCCCCAGGCTCTCCAGGAAGAGGTAGAGTCCGTTGTGTCCACACATAGGCATACCTGGGGTCAGAATACTTCAGACATCACGGGAAAAATCAGCTTAAAGAATTAGTCTGGGTGGTTAATGGCCTAAAATCTTTTTTGTTGTCAAAACTAACAAGAGGCTCTGTCCTTAGGTGAGTTTTTTAAATGGAGTGCCTCCTACCACTCTCTCCTATGACAGAGAAAGCTCTTTCTGCTGTGAGATGATACAGTCTGTCCGGATTTTAGTAGTGAGAGAGACACGAACAGACTGGGGATTTTTTCCTCATTGGAGAGTAAAACCTGAGGTGGAGGTGCTTAAATGCATGGCCTCCCCTCCCCCCAGGGAGCTGGCTGCCTTCTCGTCTTGGGTTAATGTACGTTGGCCGGGGCTAAACGCCTGATGCTTCTGGACAGCGTCCAGCCCCTTGGCACAGCAGCCGCACTGTGGAGATACAGCTGCTGGCATTAAAGGGCTAAGCCCTTTCCAGCTGCTTTGCTTTAACGGGAGCTGCCTGCCGTCGGCAGCTTTACAGAGCTGTCTTAGCCCGATTAGGGGGAAATAACTAATCTTTGCATCTCCTCATGGCACTGCGCCGGAGCCTCTGGGACGATAACCGCCGGGGTGGGAAGCAGTAGGCTAACGGTGTTGGAGTGCTAGGCCATTATCTCCTTAAAATTGTGTCCTGGCTTGGCATGGTTTGCATTTTGTTTTGCCTCCGTGAAAAAAAGGTGGGGTTCTCTTCAGTAGACTCCTTGGCGCTGAAGAAAAAGAGATATTCTCTGTGAGGCGTGACCTGGGTATCTGACGCTGTATGGAGCAACAGATGTATGGAGCTGAGCAGGTGATGGCGTCGGCCCTTCCTCTGAGAGGAAGATTTGAGGTCCTCCGTTTACGGGCCCTGCTTTGGCCTTCCATTTCTCTTCTGATTCAGTCTGGATTTGAAGAGCCAGGATTTGAAGGAGAAATACTCTTTTCAGTAATTATATGTTTTAAAGTTAATATTGTTAATGTATCTGAGACTTGGGACAGCTTATAATCAGTGGTCCTTACAAACGTGATCAGTGCTGGGCTCCGTGGTCATACCTAGAATCCCTGCACTTGGGAGGGATCACAAGTTCGAGGCCAGCCTGGGCTGCCCAGTAGTAGCACAAGGCCAGTCTGGGCTATATAGTGAGACCCTGTCTCCAAAAAACCAAACACTTACAATACAGTGTTTGTTCTTTCTTAGTGACTTGGCTCATAAGATAGTGATGTGTCTTCTCATAACCAGTGTCATTTGGATTGGAAGTGTTAAAAATATTGGCTGGCCCAAATGTGCAAGCAGGATAGACAGCCTACGAGTTTGCCGTGGGCAAACAGGGAGTTCCAGTGGCAGACGATGTGGTTAGCACCCACAAGACCTTGGGTTGGACTCCCAGCCCCCAAAACAAAAACAACAAAAAGCCAGAGCATTCCCTCAGGCGTGGGGAAGCCGCTGTAGGAAAAGCAGAGAAACTAAGGCTGAGCCCAGACACCCAGCGTGAAGACGCACACAACCAGTATATAGCACGGGGTGAAAATGTGTCACAGTTATGGCCCCCAGAGCCGTTGAGTGTGAGCCCTGAGTCAGGGATAGAGCAGAGCCCGGGGTAGGTCAGGGCGCTTTGACAGAAAGGAGGCGGGGCAGCATGTTACATGTTTGGCAGGGAGCTGAGAGTGTACATTGCAAGTTTTTGTCCAGGTTGCTCCCCAAATCCAGAGTATCAAAGTCTTTCCTCTCTTAACAGTGGAGGACCAGGATTTAAGCATCAACACTGAAAGGAAGCCTGGCTAATAAAGGGAAACTTACCTGAAAGTAACAAGCACATCAATAACACAGTTTTGTTTAAGAAGGCCTTCTGTCCGGATAGTGACCGGTGCTCGGTGCTAGGACAGACGTGGGTGAACAGTGCATAGGAGCACGGGGTGGGGGGTGGCAGCGCTGGAGATGGAAGGCCTCTTGGGGCCGGGTGTGGTAGTGCATGCCTGTAATCTCAGCACGCAGGAGGCTGAGGTAGGAGGATCGCTGCAAGTCAGACACCAGGCAGGGCTACATAGTGAGATACTGTCTCAAAAAAATGGCCTCAGGCCTGGGGATTTAGCTCAGTGGTTCTGGCATCTGCCTTGCAAGTGAAAGTTTCCAAATTTGATCCCTAATAACCACGTACCACAATGCCAGGCATGGTGACTCACACCCACCAGCAATCAGCACCACACACCACAATGCTGGGTGTGGTGGTTCGCATCTGTAATCCCAGCACTTGGGAGGCAGAGGCAGAAGGATTGCTGTGAGTTTGAGGCTTGCCTGGGCTACATAGTGAGCTCAGGGCCCCCTGAACTACAAAGCAAGACCCTGTTTCCAAAAAACCAAAACAGGCGTGAAAGTTCATGACATAAAGCTAAAATTAGACGTGAATATAGCAGCCAGAGAGGGACCAGGAATCCATTCCCAGGCGGAGGAAGCACATCCAACCTGTTGCTCAAGAATCAGACACGCCCAGCTCTTGTTCTAGGCCCTTCTCTGACCATAGGCTGGGCTCTGGCCTGGCTGGGCCTTGTTTCATCTGTTCAAGGGGCTGGGGGTGAGTTCTTGGGTCTCTTCAGCTTTTGCAATCACTGCCCTTTCATCAGCCTTAATCAGAGATCTGAAGCATTGTTTTTCATTCCGCCTTTTTCTGCCCATTAGCTTCAGCCTATTAATTAGTGCCGCTGGGCTCCTGTAAGCACCCTTCACTGACTGTGCCTGGCCTCCGCAGCTTCTGCCAAGTGTGTGACTGTGTCTTAGCGTGGCTCTTCCTAGGAAGTGATTGCAGATCTTGGCGGTGCTGACCCCCTGCCACAGTTGCCTCCAGTGGCCACAGATTGGCCAGATGCTTCGTCTTGATTAGCTCTTAACCTGCTCCTCCCTGTCTTCCTCTCTGACATTGCAGGGGCCTGGCACTAAGCTGTAGGTTAAAATATTTCTCTCAATATCCAGCTCTTCTCCTTGGGCCTGTGCCCAGTATTCCCAGGTCCCTCTCTGGGGTGCAGAGAATAGTGTCGTGGAACTCAGGGGGCTGGAGTGAGCCTGCTCCTGCTGGGTGGAGTCTCCCTTCAAAACCGTGGTTTTGGTCTGTGCTACATTAAACCTCCGGTCTGACGCTGGCTCCCTTTTTGTCTGCTTAGCCTTTGAGTAAAATTCCAAATCCTCAAAGCCCTGGCTCTTTCCCCTTCTTTACTATCACACCAGCCTGCCTTCACCCTAGTTCCTCAACTCCTTCAGACCGCCTCCCCAATTCTGATCACTCCAGCGTTCCGCTTCTCTGCTCTGAGAAAGTTCTTGTTTATCTCTTAGGTTGATTCTTTGTTTTTTGTACCAGGGATCGAACTTGGGACCTTGTGCTTTCGAGGCAGGTGCCAGAACCACTGAGCTAAACCCCCTGCCCTTCTGTTTGATTCTTGAGCTGTCTTTGCTCTGGAATTCAGTTTGCTCACCCTGCTTCCTGTAAAACACACACACACACACGCATATGCATATGCACACACATGTGTACACACACACACACACACACAGTCCATTGCTAACAGAGGAAAGACGTGATACCCTCTTTAGCAATAGCCCTGAAACTGACAATAGCCCTGAAACTGACGGGAAAGCAGCCTTGCTCATGGCAGACGGATCAGAATCTACAAAGATGACCGCGATACAAATACCCATCAGTGACCAAAACCTGACCAAGTGCCAGGCATGGTGCTAAACATGTTCCATTCTTCCTGAAGCCCCTTAACGATCCCCATCTTCCAGATGAGGAAAGTGAGGCCTAGGATCGTCCAGGAACTTGCTCCAGGCACACATCTCTGAGGTGCCTGAGCCTACGTTATTTAAGCTCCAGCAGCCTCTAGTATGTGCTTATGTGGCCTTTTTCTTTTAATCCTGATGGCCCAGAATCTTCCATCAAGGTGATTTTCCTTGGAAAGTCAGTCTCTGGATCACCATGCCACCTCCTTTTCCCTCAGGCCCAGGAGGCCAAAAGTGTCTCAAACCACAGCCTCTTCCCGAGCCCCACCTCTGCACCCCCGGCCCTGGCACAGTTTGGTCCCAGATTAGGCCTGTCCTCTTTACACCTGGAAGTGGCAGGTTAAAGGCCAGCAGAAGGAGTGGGCAGCGTGGGGGCCTCTGCCACAATGGAAAGCGACTGCCTGGGTTCTGAGCTCACATCATCTGCTCCCGCTAAGACAATCATCGACATGAAAGGCTAATTGTATTAATCACCAAGGCACCCATCCCCAGTCCCCCTCCTTTTTGGGAGAATTATGAATTGCGATTGCAGATGGCTCCACTGATTGAAGGCAGCGCTCAGCAGGGAGAAGGGCCAGATCAGATTACACACCATTAATTAAAAACTTCCCCTGACAAAGAGGAGGAAGAGAATGCACACCGAGGGCCTGCCTGCTTGGGGCTCTGCCCGCCCCCTGGGCCCAGGGGCCATGGTGGCAGTGAACCTGCTTCCCCGGCCGGATGCCGAGACTGGAGACTCGCCTCGGCTCGGCTCGCACAGGCCAGCCCTGCAGTCATCCAAACAGATGGCCCGCTGGCCTATTAAAGGGCTCCAGAGAAGGAGAAGCTAACCTTCGGTCACTTCCTTCTGCGCCTAACCTTCAGTGCTCTTCAGGCTCTGACCTCATTCCTTGCTTCTCAGGGAGCTTATCTCTGTTTGTCTATCCAGACCCTAAAACAGCTCCAGAACCGTCAGTGCAGCAGTCCCTGCCTGTCGATCCCCAGATGCCTTTGGTCTGTGCTTTGTGGGACAAAGGCTGAAAAGGCTGCTCGGAGTGGTGGGTGGAGACCAGCTGTCTGGTTGGGGCCCTTCCCAGCTCCCTCCTGGAAGAGGAGACAGCTCAGCTGCTGTCATTTTGGCTCATTTGGAGCTGTAACCCCTGAATTTCTCTCCTCTTGATCAATTACTGCTTCTGTCCTTCCCCAGATGCCCAGTCTCAGTCATTCAGTCATCAAACTTTTATTGAGCCCTCAGTGTGTGCTTTGCTCTGGGGACGCACAGATCATTTGTCAAGGAGCTTAAGAGCCCACTGCAGGGACTCACCGCTCCTTCAACCCACCGTCTGGTTTCTGCCTCCTTCCTGTGCTGCAGCTTCCGTAGCCCGCTGAGCTGTATTTTGGAGAGTCCTTAGCTGGGAGCTGGGGAGAGCTGTACGACTGTGGCGGTGACCTTCAGCAACTCACTCATATCCTCGGTTCTCACACACACACACACACAATGTGCGTACACACAAACACACGCACACACCGTCCCTGCACATAAAAGGCCACAGGAAGTCCTGGGTTCCGAGAGATCACAAAGATGGATTATGGGGACCCGGTGTGGAGAGATGTGACAGGTGCTCGGTGCTGACGGCAGCACAGAGTGTGGACTGACCGCTGGGCGGGCCACAGGCACCAGGGGCTCTGCCACTGCACTGGTCACAGTGGGCCTGTTGCCCGCCCTTGGGAACCTTGGGTCCTCTCTCCCTCCTCCCAGCCCCTTGGGAGACAGCATGGAAGAGGACCTATCTTTTTTATGGATTAGACTGCTGCTTCTCAGGGTACCATGGTGATGGGCACCATAGCGATGAGAAGAACTGACTTTTATTGGCTTGTCTCTCCATTCCAGGGTCCCGCCCCACCCCCCACTCTCAGCAGACCCAGGAGAGAAGGAAGCAGGGCCCCTGTTAAAGTAAACATAGCTAAAGCCTGCAAATCTTGCTTTTTCCCCTTCCCTCCCTTCTTTCCTCCTCCTTCACATTACCAACAGCAATTGTATTCAAACCCAGTAATTACAGTAACAGCAACAATAATCATCATTTATTTGGGTTGTTTTTGTAGCATTTTAACTTCCCCTAAAAACATTTTCTAATCTTTTTATTGTTTCACAGCCGTCCTGGGAGAAGACTGTACCCATTTTACAGCTGGGAAGCTGAAACCCACATAGGAACTCCTCGTGGTGGGCAGAGTAGATTACAGCAGACTTTACATTTTAACAAACCAGTTCAGACTCCTTGGTCCGCTCAGGCTCTGAACCTTGAATCTCGGTTTCCTGGGTCATTCCACGTTCCAGTTGTCCTAGGTCTGACTCAACTTCTCTAGGAGTCCCATGATGCTGAGGCCGAGGCTAGAGAGGCTTCCTGTGGCCCAGGCCGTGAGCAGGGGGCAGGGATGGGGACTCCCCCGGTCGCTCCTGTGACTTGGGGGGCTGCCCCAAGACAAAGCTCCTTTGCTATATCCTGCCCCTTTGCCAGCCGAGGGAAGGCTCCTCTCTGTCAGCTCTTTCCAAGGGTGGGCACCCTTGTGAGCACTGGCGGGAGTGAGGATGAAGGCCTTGGCAGGACAGTCTGTCCTCAGGAACCCTCCAGTCTGACAGGAGGCAGCAGGCCCCAACTACCCGCAAGGCCGGAGCATCCCTCTGAGGTGCTCAGGGACTAGCCCGGGCGCAATTCATCGGGGAAGCCTGTGCCCCTCACCCCTGACGTCTCCTGATTACAGTCCAAGAAGAGCGGCTGCCAGGGGTTCACTCCTTTCCCCCAAGGCAGGGATCTGGAGGACCCGAGTCCCGCTGAGCTAAGCGGGTGCGAGAGGCCAGAGCATTGTGAGGACCAGCGTCCCTCTCTGTTCTGTCCCACGAGGAAACAGGGAAGGCCCAGGGGAAGGATTTATTTTACTTATACATGTAGAAGAAAGGCATGTGTATATCTATAATCCAGCTACTCAGGAGGCCGAGACAGGAAGATGGTGCTTTCCAGGCCAACCTTGTACAATTTAGAAAGACTTTCTCTCAAAGTATATCTCAAAATAAAACAGGCTCAGTGTAACGCCCTTGCCTAGTCTGAGCCTCTGGGTTCCATCCCCATCGCCTTTTCTCTTTTTCTTTTTTTGTGTTCTCATTATGTAATTGAGGCTGGCCTTGAGCCTATGTAGGCTGGCCTCAAACTCTCAGTAATCCTCCTGCCTCAGCTTCCTGTGTTCTGGATTACAGGTGTGCAGCACCATACCTGGTCCCATTGCCATTTTCAAGAAGAGGAAAGAAATGTAATGCCACGGATAAGCATTGGCAACCCCCAGCCCAGCCCACCCTGTTAGAACAAGAGACCAAGCCCCCTGCTCCCCCTTCCAGTCCCCTCGCCCGGAAAGCCACGAGTCAGGTCATGCAAAGCATGCTGCCCACTTGGAGGGCTCCTCTCTGCAAGGGCTCCCGCGTCTCACACACTCACTTCCGTCTCCCCTGAAATGGACTGGGCGTCTTTCTTCTCAGGCTCCACCTCTACCACCTTCTCCACCTCAGTGGTGCCCATGAGGATGGCCAGCCGCTGGGCCAGAGTCTTGGTGTCAGGGAACAGGATGAAGTTGTAGATCAGCGAGGCCAGGACCGCCCCCGTCAGGGGCCCTACCCAGAAGATCTGAGGAGACAGAAGCAGCCACCCACCGTGAGCCATGGGAATAAGGGCGGGTGGCTTCGGACCCTGCCTGATTCCCTAGTGCTGATTTAGGAGCTCTCAGAGTAAGGGAAGAAGGCCTTGGCAGGACAGTCTGTCCTCAGGAACCCTCCAGTCTGACAGGAGGCCGCAGGCCCCAACTACCCGCAAGGCCGGAGCATCCCTTTGAGGTGCTCAGGGACTAGCCCGGGCGCAACTCATCTGGGAAGCCTGTGCCCCTCACCCTTGAGGTCCCCTGATTACAGTCCAAGAAGAGCGGCCGCCAGGGGTTCACTCCTTTCCCCCAAGGCTGGGCTAGGCGGGTACGAGAGGCCAGAGCATTGTGAGGACCAGCGTCCCTCTCTGTTCTGTCCCACGAGGAAATAGGGAAGGCCCAGGGGAGGGAAACTGGACAGATCTACTCCGACTTGAGCTCTCAAACTGCCTCCAAAATGGTAAGTTGAGAGCTACCTCCCGAGCCTGTGGGAGGAAGGGGCTTCCCTTCTGTGCTGGGCTGCAGGGCCTCGGGAGGCCAGGCTCCGCCCCAGCTCCTGCCTCCCCTCTCACTTCCCCCGTTGTAGCCAAGTTCTGGCTATTGCTGTTTCTGTCCCTGCGGGTATGTGTATCTATTTCTGTGTGGCTTTTTCCTTATTCGTTTGAAAATTGGTCCAGCTGGAGAAAACGAAGAAAGAAATAGCCAGAACAGAAAGCCCAGGCCAAGGCTGCAGATCCTTCCCCGGCCGGTTTCTACCTCCTTCCCCGGTACTGGAGGTGGAGAGGAAGGGTAGCACACGAGCTCGGGGAAGCTCCGCCCCGGCTCTGGCGGCCTGGGCGGGGCTTGTCTCCCCAGCTCTCTGAGCTCCCGCACCGTAGAACCCACCGGGTCTCCTGTCTCCACCCAGACCCTCTCCCTCCCCATGGCGGCCACCGGCGGGTCTCACCCAGTGCACTGTGAACTTGCCGATGATGACTGCAGGACCAAAGGAGCGGGCCGGGTTCATGGAGCAGCCTGTGAAGTAGATCTGGGAGCAAGTGCAGGGTCGGGGCGTGAGGGGCCTGAGAAGCCGGGAGGGGACCCCTCTGGCTCAGAGCACTCCCCCAGCTCCACTTCGCTGCCTCAGACCCTGGGCCTGGGCTACGGGCACCGTCTCCACCCAGGACACGAGCTCAGGGAGAGACCCTGCCTCTCTTCAGGGCCCCAGAGTCCCCCCAGGACCCCCGTGTGTGCAGGTGCCTGCTGTCCCCTTCGCCTCTTACCCCGATGAGATGGCCCAGCGCCACAGAGGTCCCAATCATGGCGGCCGGGGAGCCCAGTGTGTGACGGCTGTCCGTGGAAGCAAAGACACAGAGCACCAGCTGCAGGGTCAGAACCAGCTCCACTGCCACTGCCTGGCCAGTCGAGGTGCTGTTCTGGACCTTGGCAGAGGGGGTTTCGCAGGAGTGGGGCTCTGCCCACAGGATGGTGAACCCCTGGCTCACACCATCCCGGGATGCGCGCTGCCTCCTAGTTGCATGGCACCTCTCCTGCCCCACTGGTGGACCAGGGCCAGTGACTCAGGAGTGGACACAGGGGCTCAGGACTGGGAGGAAGGGGAAGGCCGAGCTACTGGGGGTGCACGTTTGAGGGGAGAACAGGAGGAGGCCGCAGGAGTGGAAGGGGGAGCTGAGACAGACAGATGACTGGGGCAGGGAGGGGCCCCAGGGTGTCGGCGAGGGTGGGGATGGAGGAGCAGAGGCCGTCCGTGCGGCTCGAGCCTGCTGGAGCCCCTTCCTCCACCCACAGCCCGGCCCTTGCCCGCCCATGCCTGCTCTTAGCTGTCCGGTCCTCCTCCCCCCCGTCCGTCCTCACAGCACGTTCCTGTCACTGTCCTGCCTCGGTACAGCCAGAGTGGGCTCCTCCAGGTCCCAGGCCCAGAGCTGGTGGCGGAACCGCGGCCTCTCGTGTCCCCCTCCTCTGGGCCTCCACCCCGGCCGCCTGTTTGGACCCCTCCTCCTGGCCTCGACAGGCACCTGCCAGCCCGTCTTCCTGCACCTACCACGTTGATCCCAAGGGTCCCTCGGACGTCTCCGGGAGTAACCCCGTACAGCAGGGCAGCCCCCACCGTGGCCCCGGCCAGCTGGGCAGCGATGTAGGCCATAGCCCGGGGCAGGGAGATGTGCGAGGCCACGAGGAAGGCCAGCGTCACGGCAGGGTTGGCGTGGGCCCCGCTGGTCTTCCAGGTGACCTGCACTGCGGTGGCGGTGGCCAGGTTGAAGGTGATGGCGATCTGCAGCACGGACGGAAGTGCCGAGGGCCAGCGCAGCACGGAGCCCACGCCGAAGAACACGTACAGCCCTGTGGCCAGGAACTCGGCGAACAGGGCCCTGCTGACCGCAGTCCAGAGCCGGCGCACCAGCACGCTGGCCCCGCTCCACAGCCCCGGCTCCATGTCCTCGTGCCTGCTCCCCGCTGTCCCTTCTTTCCCTGAGGAACCTCACTCCCGCCTCCCCACGTCTCTTGTCACTGCCTAACTCCGGCTGCTTCTCTCAGCGGAGGCTTCGCCGGCCCCACTGGCAGCTCTCCCGCTGTGCTGCTGCCCGAGGAAGGAGCTGGTCACACTGGCGGGATTCGGCTGGCCGCTGGAGGCTTATGCACATCCGGGTGGGTGGAGGGCGCTGGGGTGGGGGGCTGGTACCTCTCACGTGCCAGCTGTGCCCTGAGCTCAGCTGATGGGGGCAGATAAGGCAGTGTCCTTGGGAGCTGAGCTGGAACCGCCTGGATTTTCCAGGCCACCACCGGCCCAACTCCTGCTACCAGCAAGAGGCCTGCCCTGATCTGCCTGCCCGTAGAAGTCTGCGGATTTTCCTCAGGGCCTCAGAGGCACCCTGTCCCAAACGAGATCCTCACCTCTCTGTCCATCCCTTGCACCCCTCTGGTCTCCTGCTCAGCTGTAGCATTGGTGGCACCTGGGAAGCACCCCTGACCCTCCTCCCCTCCCCTGCCCCACCCAATAAAAGCATTAAGCCCTGCTGAGTTGGGCTCCTACATATGTCTCCATGCTGTCCTCTTCACCGCCCTGCAGCCTTTGGCCGGTCCCTGCTCACTTGCTAGCTCCAATCAATTCTCCACACTGCAACCCGAGTGATCTTTCCAAAATGCAAATCTGATCTGGCGCTCCTCACTGAGAGTCCTGCAGGGCCTCCGTCCCTCCGTCCCTCCGGAAGGCCCACGCCTGACTGCCAAGTCCTTGGCTCCTGCTCCTCCGGCTCCTTCGCCCCTCTGCCTCCTCCTCAGGCTTTGGCCTCCGCCTCGCAGGCAGGCTCAGCCTGTCTCTTCTGGGCGGATTCTCCCTCTTTTCTGTGCGTCCCTAAGGCGCAGAGCTGACGGGTCCTGGGTGAGGACGCCCTGGACAGCACAGTGTCACACCGTTACCAAGGGTGTCCTCCCAAGAAGGCAGTGAACCTTAGGGGGCAGGAGCTTCGTTTTGTTCCTCTCTACCTGCAGTGTCTTGCATAGGCAGACTACGGCAGGTGCCCCAAATAACTGCTGAATAAGTGAGCGAATGAAGTCTGACCCCTTTCACACGTGCTGCTTGTGCAGCCTAGCGCCTGGCCTCCCTCTGATACCTTCAGGGAAACCCGCCTGCACCGCGGGCTCTGCCCTCGGCCCCCCGCCCCCGCTTTGTTTTTCTAGCCTTCGTGGCTTCATCCGTCCTCCCCTCTCCAGAGGACCCCTGTGCAAGCTCTGGCCAGCGCCCGCTCCCAGCCCTGTTCTCCCCACTCCGCCCCGGCTGCCCTGTCTCCCCCACTCCTCACAGCCCCATGTCCTCAGTGCGCTGCTGGGCACTGCCGGAGGGCCTGGCCAGCCACGCAGGCTGGCAGACTGCAGCCGCAGTTAAGGCCACAGAGCCCTGCTCCGCAAGTCTTCCCCCACTCCCAGTCCACTCCCCCATTCTCATCAAACGCCCCATTCGCAGCGGCTCTGGGCAGCGGAGTGCTACCCAGACAGCAAGCCGGCGGGCAGACGCCCCCCAGCCTCCTTTCGGGGCCCCCCCCGACCTTGGGGGGGTGCTGCCGCCCCTGTCCCACTCAGCCTCAAGCCCGGACCTCCTCCGCTCCTGCCTCTTCTCGCTCCTGATGTGAAGCCCGTGCGTCAGTGGGCTCCGCACCCACAGACTAGACTGGACGTGGCCTCCAAGCCCCAGCCTCCCTCGGGCGCTCTAGGCCTACATAGCTCCACACTGTACCCTCTGGCTGCCCCTCTTTTCCCTCCCTCTGCATGGCCCTGACATTTACTCAGTTCCGCAAGCTAAAAGTAGGGACCATCCAGATGCCCCCCCGCAGTGGATGGCCAGGTTTCTGTTGTCCCTGCGCCCGTCTGACACCCCCTCCCCTTCCTGTTTGCCACGGGCCCCATCCGGTCCTCAAGCTATGCTACTCCCATGTCCTTCCACACGTCACCTCAGCGGCCGCAGATTCTTCCAAACCGTCACACTGGCCTCAGTACCCGCTGTGAAAGTCTCCACTCGCCCTCCATTGCCCCCGGTTCTGTCTGCACATCACTGCCTGACACGAGGGGAAGGACCCCTCCCAGGCACGCCTCTTACTCCAGCCAGGCCAAGCATTCATAGTTTCCCAAATGGGCTTCGGAGCACGCAGTGCCTGGGATGTCTTTCTTCTGAGACCTTGCTCAAGTGCAGCTCCTCTGTGAGGCTGAAAGAGTTTCTTTCCCAGCAGGATCAGGGCAAGCTCCACAGAGAAGATGGGCTTGAACAGACCCAGGAGCCTGTTGGACCTCGGCCTCTTCCGTGCTTCAGCCCTCTGCGTGTGGGTAGGAGGAGCTGTGCGGATGCCGAAGACAGGGCTGGAGCCAGAAAATGCTGATTAGTAGCATTGCAGCTGGCCTCCGGCCTCCTCGGAGACAGGCATGGCACTGGTTTCTTGTGAGAGGGTCCTGATTGTTGGGGCAGGTCTAGGACAAAGCAGCACCTGTAGTCTCTGCCCTAGGCCCAGGAGGCCAAGAACATTAGCTGGTGGGGCAGCCCTTGTCCCCAGTGAGCCTGGCACAGAGCTTCCTTGGGCCCTGCCTGGCCTGGGACAAGGTCCTTCAACCCCTGAGGGCAGGTGGCCACTGACCAGGGTTTTCGCCAGCTCTGGCTTTGCCTGCCCCAGCCAGCACCTTCCTGGACCCAGGCGGTCCTGGGCTCTGGAGCCAGGCTTCAAACTCACTTACGCTCAAGAGACCTTCACAGGCTCCAATACCTGGCTGCCATGGCTGCCTGTCTACGTGAGTCCTGGCTGAGACCCTCTCAGAGCTTATGGAAGGTAGAACGAGCAGGAAAGGGGAAGGAGGAAGGGTCTGAGAGAGGATAAGAGAAAACGAAAATAAGACAAGAAGAGAGTTTAGGGCCGGGCGTGGTGGCTCACGCCTGTAATCCCAGCACCCGGGAGGCAGAGACAGGAGGATTGCTGAGTTCAAGACTTGCCTGGGCTACATAGTGAGCTCAGAGCTAGCCTGAACTACAAAGCAAGACCCTGTCTCAAAAAAAAAAAAAAAAAAAAAAAAAAAAAAAAAAAAAAAAAAAAAAAAAAAAAAAAAAAAGAGAGTTTAGGAATTTCTGAGCACCGTCCCACTGATCCCTACAAAAGGAGAGAGCTTCGAGGTCTGACGCCCTCACCCAGACCTGACTGAGGAGGGAGTAGAGGTGGAGAGAAGTGGAGGAATCAGATATCAGCAATTTCCTCTCCTGTCCCTTCATCTAATCAGTCTCTGTCCATACTCCACGTTTCCCTCTGGTCTTCCTTCATCTCTCCATCATACAGTCATGTCCACCTTGAGAAATGAGGCGGCCTGGGGGGAGGGGAGGAGGCTCCCCATGGGAGAACCTAGGCTCTTGTTGCGTTTAGCAGAGGGTCAGAGAGGAGACTGAGGCTGCGTTGCTCAGGGACGACTGCACACGTGTAGGCTTCCCTGAAGACACATGGAGCCAGGTTTCTAAGGTCTTTCCTCAGCGGCCCAGTGAGAACGGGTGGCAGGCCAGGGTTACTGTGGCTATGGACATCCAAAGCTGGTAAGAAGTACACACACACTGAGAAGATGCACTCTGTGAGGTACAGCGGGAGGTCACTGCACTGGGGCGCCCCAGAGCTGTGGGGTTAGTGTGCGGTGTGCTCACGTGTGCACAGATCTTTGTCAGCCCACAGGCCTGCAGCTCCTGGCGGATCAGACACGGGAGCACAGCGCCCCCTGCTGGCCAGGTACCACCGGCCACTGGAACTTGTCAAACCCGGGCCCTTGTTAGACTCTCGCCCAAGGGCCAGGCAGGAGGTCATCTGCAAGAGGCTGGAAACCTCTGACTCCCTCTGACAGGATGTTCCCCTCTCCTGAGGGTCTGTTCCTTATGAATCCACCGTTCACTTTGCCGCAATAGGGCTTGGACCCTGTCAGAGAAAGGAACAAAAGCCCTTGGGCTGAAGAGAGGGCAGCATTCGCCACCACTGAGCCTGTGCCTGAGTCTTCTGGAGCGGGGGTTGATGTGAGTGGAGGAGGGCTCCCCTCAGCACCTGCTCCTGGGTAGTGGGGTGGGGTGGACCAGGGACAGGGCACTTCCTGGTGGCCCTCGGGGGCCCAAGCCGAGAGACTCCTGTGTCAAGTCCCATCCCCGCCCCCTTACCTGGCGTAGGGCCAGACCCAGGACTGGGGGGGGGGGGGGGAGCCAGGCTGTGGATTCGATGGACGCGGTCTCCCTCTGCTGGCCAGAACGGGTACTCGCAGCCTGGCTCCTGCCGGTTTGGGGCGGGTTGCGAAGTGGAAAGGAAGGTGAGGGCGGGATGGTAAGAGCGAGGGTGCCCGACAGTGTCACGTGTGTACTTGGGCACGTGCTGTTACCCACAGCCTGTGAGGCTGGCAGGCCGGTGGCTGCGGCTCCTCTCCACAGACATCTGTGGAGGAGGGCTGGTGGCCTGCGCAGGCCAGCCAGGTCTGTGGTCTCTCACCCGGTGCCAGGGCACCTCCAGGGCCTGCCTGTCCTGACCCCCGAAGGTCCAGGGGAGAGATTCCCACGCCAGACAAACGAGAGCACAAGCCAGGCCTGTCAGGAGCAGAGCGCTGCCCTTCCTCGGCCCACTTGGGCCACAGCCACCGCTCACGGAGGGGCCCGGCCTGCTCATGCCAGCGTTTCACCCCGCCCGTTGTCTTGTCTTTTCCTCACGACCGCCCGACGCTGGTAAGAGTATCCCTGCCTCACAGATGCAGTAACTGAAGCTCCAAGAGCTTATGTTACCCAGTGTTGCACAGCAAGATTTGAACTTGGGTTACCTGCCTCCAAGATGGACCCCTCGCCTGTGTCAGGAGCTGCTCATTACGTGACTGTCACCTTCCCAACAAGGACCCCGCCGGTCCCAGGGGCCTCCATCCCTCCTCAACTGACCCTCACGACTGTCCTGCAGCAGAAGCACTTTTGTGCCCATTTCACAAAGACAGAGGCTCAGAGCGGCTGGAGAGGTTTTCTGAGGAGCGTCTGCGGCCACCTGAGGTGAGGAGGCAAGATGGGGGGCAGTGGGAAGTGCGGGCAGCCCTGGGCCCAGGCGTCTGTGGCGCGCGTAAGGGAGCAGGACCCTTCTGAGCACAGCCTCACAGCACGTCACCTTCCCGACACTCAGGGGCACAGGGAGCTCGGGCTGTCTCCTTCATGGGGCACAACCTGTCCGATCAGCCCTTTGCCATCTCAAGGGGCTGCGGGTGCCCACGTCTCCTTCACCTAGCCTGGCACACTCTGGCTCTGGTGCCAGGCGCTCCTCAGCGGCAGGGACTTGACAGCTGGGAGGGGAGAGCTGGGGCACGTGACACGGGTGAGGACCGCTCCCTCTTGGTCCCACTGCTCCCCCTTCCTGGCTTCTAGTTCTATTTCTAAACATGACCACCTTTTCCAAAGTCGTAGAATAAACTGGGTTCATGAACCAAGGTACCGTTGTATTTGGTTTTTCTGTTGTCTCTCTCGGGCCCTCCCCGTTTCATCCTCTAGGCCTCCCTTGGGCTCAGTTTCCCTTTCTTTGCACAGAGAAGTTGTCTTGGAGTCTCTCTGTACCTTGTGTCAATTACGGAGAAGGGTGTGATAATAGAGAGAGGCCGGAGTATCTCAAGAGGCTTCTGGGAAGAAACGGAGGCAGAACATAAGGAACATACGCGTTTTATTGGTAATCCCCAACCCAAATACCAGCAGCCCCATTCTAAGCACCCCTGCCCCAAAATAAATAAGGTGGCATTCAAGAAAACAGCACGTCTCCCTGCTGCTGCGCTCTGGGGCGGCCTGCGTCGCCCCCAGGGGCTGGCTTGGGCTCTCGGGGGTCTGGGAGTGGGGGAGCAGCGGAGCCCTCCCGGCCCCGCCCCCGGGGCAGCTGCGAGCTCGGCCGGCCTTTCCGACTTCGGAGTGTGACATCGCAGCGCACAGGCTGCCCTGGCCCAGGGAGACCCGGTCCCCCCCGGACTCCGGCCGGGCCCCTCCCGGAGCAGTGCACCATGGTTCCCGCTCCGCTCTCAAACTTGCAGCCTGGGGATCCGGCACCTTCTCCCCTGGCAAGAGGACCAGCTGTGGGGAAGGAAGCTTGGCCATCTCGCTTGTCTTCTCTTTCTCGTGTGGTTTCCGCCCTGCCTGACGCCCGTCAGTGGGCAGTGAGCTCGATGGTCTTCTTGCGCTCCTCACGCTGATCTTCCCAGTCATCCTCTGGCTCGTACGTGCCCTTGACGATGGCCGCACGCTCACTGAGGCTCAGGGAGTGGGGGAACAGCAGATAGAAGTAGAGGATGGCAGCCAGCACGGCCCCCACGATGGGCCCCACCCAGAAGACCTGGGAGAGACAGGGCGGCCATGAGAGGATGAGCCCCAGGCTCCAGGGGCCGGGACTCCCAACCTCCACCGGCAGACAGACCCACAGACCCTCAGAGGAGATGGACATGCAGACTTCCAAACCTCCTGAAGGAAAGATGTCCTCCCTCCTGGGGACGGGCGTCCTGACCCTTGCACGCCCCAGGAACAGGCACGGCTCACAGACCCTCAAAGGAGGCAGATGGATCCCGTGTGGAAGCCCCTTTTACCACACATTAAAGAGGAACAAGAACCTCCACAGGGACACGGGTACGGGTCCTCCGATGGCCTGGACCCCCTCCCGTGACAAAACCCCCTCGGGAGTGACCACGGGCCACCCGAGGAGGTGACATGCTGTCCAGGGGGCAGATCCACAAGGACACCCACAGCTTTTCTGGGCCGTGGCGGGGTTTCCAGGCTCTTGTCTCCAGGGGGCCAGAGGAGGGTTCAAACTCACCCAGTGCGAGGAGCTGAACCGCTTCATGACCACCGCGGGGCCGAAGGAGCGGGCCGGGTTCATGGAGCAGCCGGTGAAGTAGATCTGGGTAGACCGGGAGCGGCGGTGAGGGGCCGCGGCCCCGTCCACTTCCGCGGAGGTGGCTCACCCAGGATCGTGCGGAGGCCTGGGGGCTCAGCCCGGCCTCCAGCTCACATCTGAAGGTTCCCCTTCCTCCGGGGACCCCGACTGTCCCCTCAGCCACAGCCCCTGACCATGTCCTCTCTCCCCACCCCTACTCCTACCACGCCTTGGTCCAAGAGGGCCCGCTGGGCCAAGCCGGGCCGAGTAGTCTTCAAGTCTAAGCCTCAACTGCTGGGGCCTCACCAGCCTGGAGGGCATTCTCCTCGAGGCTCCTCCAGAGAGTGCCCCGAGTGGCTCCCCCAAGTGGCACCCCTGCCAAGGGTCAGTCCGCTCACCCCCACGAGATGGCCCAGAGTGACGGAGAAGCCGATGGACAAGGCTGGGGAGCCCACGGGGCTGGTGCGGCGCGAGTCAGTGGAGGAGAAGATGCAGAGCGCCAGCTGGAAGGTCAGGATGAGCTCCACCACCACAGCCTGGCCCGCCGAGGTGTTGTTGTTGAGCTGCAAGGGAAGCTGGGTTAGGGCCTGGCACCTCCCGCGCTGTGGCTGGGCCTGCAGAGCACGTGGAGTCTGGGCACCTAGAAGCCAAGGCCTGTGTGTGCCACCTCAAGAGGCCATGGTCGAAGAGACTCGCACTTTACAGTTTGCACAAGCTTGCAGCTCAGGCCTGTGGCTAAAGGACAGAGCGTGGGGAACTTTTCTTGGCTACAGCCCTGTCAATGGCTCTGCCCAATCCCTAGCCCCACAGGAGGCTGGCATTTACCCTCCCTCCTGTGGGCAGCTGCCCAGTTTGCCTACAGCAAACTGCCCCTAGCCTCCTACCTGTGCCCGATCCGCTGCTGGTGCCAACCTCAAACCCGTCTCTCCGGTGTGGCTGACTCATGGCTTGACAATGACCATGAAAATCCTCCTCTGTATTTAATTAATGAACCCAGTTTGCATGGGCTGGGGGCTGAACCCGGAGGCCGTGGAGAGGGAGAAGAGGAGTGAGGAAAGGGGGAGACAGTACCTGACAGAGACCACACTACACAACTGGCAGGTTGGGGGTCCCATCTAAATGCAATCTTTACGACACCAGTTGTGGTTTGATCACCCCTGCGTACTGGCCAAGAAGAGTGAGGCACAGGGTTGGTTATGGTGGCTCATGCCTGTAATCCCAGTACTTGCGAGGTTGAGGCAGGAGGATTGCCATGAGCTGGAGGCCAGCCCAGGTTACAGTGAGTTCAAGGGCAGCCTGAACTGCATAGCAAGACCCTGTCTCAACATAAATAAGGTAAAATAGTGAAGTCCCGAGATACTATCAGTACTGTAAACCAGGACTGCCACTGGCTTCTCTGGCAGTTCCATTAAAATTACTCCACTGGAGCAGACAAGAGAGGTGAAGGTCTCAAGAGAACACTCAAGAGAGGCCAAAGAGGAGACCCGAGTGAAGGCAGAAGGGCACCGAGATTGGCAGTACGAGGGGAGGGGACGAGGAGACCAGCGGGAAGTGGGGTGTCCCCAGTGGGGAGCAGGTCTGGAGAGCCATCTGTCTGGCCTGCCTGGCAAAGGTGTGCAGGGCCCACTCGGTTGACCTGTTCTCACGGCGGGGCTGGGGTCCCGGTCCCAGGCACACCCCAGGGGTCCTGACCACCCTTCCCCTAGTGGGATGGGGACTCACCGCGTTGACGGCCAGGTTGCCCCTGGCGTTGGTCGGTGCCACCCCGTAAAGGATGCCTGCTCCCGCGATGGCGCCCACCAGCTGGGCTGCCACGTAGAAGACAGCCCGGAGCAGGGAGATCTGGTTGCCTACTAAGAGCGCCAAGGTGACGGCGGGGTTGATGTGGCCTCCGCTCACGGGCCCCAGGGCTTGGGCCAGGGTGCCTATGGCCAAGCCAAAGGCCAAGGAGATCTGCAGGATGGTGGGCAGGGCCGACGGCCACTTGAGGGCCGAGCCGAGGCCGAAGAAGACAAAGATGAGGGTGGCCAGGAACTCCGCGAACACAGCCTTGACGAAGGCCACGGAGCACACCTCCTTCTTCATGGCGGCCTGGGGGGCCCGGCGGCGGCGGCGGCAGGGGCCGACCGGCGGGGCGGGGGCGCTGGCGGGGCCGGGGGCCGGGCGGGCGCAGAGTCCGGGGCGCGCTGGGCGGCCGGCGGCGGGGCGCTGCGCGCTATATACCGGGCGGGCGCCGGAACGCGGGGCGCGCGAGGGGGGGCAGTGGGCGGCCCCGGCGCTTGGCGGGGACCCGGCGGCCGCCTGCGCCCCGCGCAGCCCCGGGCCTGAGCGGCGGCCCTGCCCGGGCCAGGTGACCCAGCCGGCGGTGTAGACTGGCTGGGCGGCTGCCGGCCGGAGCATGGTGCGTGCCGGGCGGCTCCCGAGTCCTCTGCGCTCTCGGGCCGGCGCTCCGCGCTCCGGTCTTCAGTCCGACGGCTCCGGGGCCTTGGCGCTCCGGGCCCTCATGCCTCCTCTTCGGGCCTGCGGCCGGCTCGCCCGTTCCCTTTGCCTCCCGACCCCAGCATCCTTCCTGACTTGGTCTCACCCGCGGATATAGCCGGAATCCTGCGCCTCTCTGAAGACAGCGCCTCTTGGCTCCTTGTCTGTCGGCTTGAGCAGGGGCGTAGGGCACCGCAGGGCACAGGGCCAGCCCGCGTTTAGCAATCCTGGGCGCTGAGTGTCCGGGCAGTACCCGCCGAGGCAGCAGGCTCCCCGAGGCTGCTGCCGTCCTGGGACGCAGCCTCTTGTGGATCCCTCAGGCCCTGCGGGGGTGGGGTGGGAGCTGCCTTGTGCCCAGTGCCGCAGGGACATGGTCAGTTAGGGCTTGTTTTGGGGTCACACATGTCAGGGTTCGACGGCACTGCCTGCCTGCTGGTGGCTCCGCGGTCCGGGTCTCTGCTCCCCCTTCCCCTTCTCTCTGCCTCCTCAGTGTCTCTTGCTTGTATTTGTCTGAGGCCCATGATTTGTTTCTCTTTTACTCATTTGAAGTACTGCGGGCTGAGCCCAGGGCCTTTGCACTGAACTGCATCCCGCCCCCGGTCATTTCATTTCTTTTATTTTGAAGACAGGGTCTTGTTACGATGCCCAGGCTGGGTTTGAACCGGACCTCGCGCCTCTGCCTCTCAGAGTACGCGCCACCACACCAGGTTTCCTGCATCTTCTTGTCTCTCTTTCCATCTCTGTCCCTCCCCACCGGTCTCTTCCCTGCTCTTTTTCCCCTTTCACTTTCTTGGCCTCTCCTCTGTCTTAAATTTCCCTCCCTCCCTCTCTCTGTTTTACGCTTTCTCATTTTGGTTTTTCCCCTCCTTTCCCTTTTCAATCTTGGTCTCTCTGTCTGTATTCATGTTTCTGTATTTCATCCTCCTTCTGCCTTCTTTAATTTTTCATATTAGCACAGGTTTGCAGGACTCAATGGTTACATTTCTGCGTGGAGCTGGTACCTATACATAGGACATTTTCATTCTTTTTTCATCCCCTTCCCTTTACTCCCTTTTAAAACTTTTCTGCCTGTCTTCATTTTTACTATCTCCATCTGATTTTCTGTGCCAGCGCCTCTTACGCGTGGTGTTTTTCAGTCCCCAAAGTCACGTCCTTCCGTTCTTGCACTGGGCAGCTCCTCCCAGCTTGTCCTGCCCCTCCCCTTGAGCTCCTGGCCCCTCCCACCCTCACCTCCCCAAGTGTGGCATGTGAGAAGGAGGCTGGAAGGCTCCCCAGGGCTTGGGGAGGGGCAGAGGCGCCTTTAGCCTTCAGAATTCTCATGGGGCAGCTTCCCTGTCCTGGCTGTCCCCGCAGCACACGCACACGCGGGGCTGCATTGTGAGTTTAAAACACGCCTCGGGTCCAAGCCCTAGGGTGCAGCAGAGGGAGAGGATGGGCGACTCCAGTCAGTCTGCCAGGCCGGGGCCAAGAGGAGGAGCTTCGGGAAGGCCGAGGACCTGGAGGAGCTGTCCTGGGCTCCGCGCAGCTAAGAGGCCAAAGCAAACAGGGGCCGAAGAAACCCCGCTATTGTTCCTGCTTTGCTCTGGCGTTTCCTGCTGGAGCAGCTCCTCCTCCACCCCTTTCTTGAGGCAAAAGGGTCGTCTGTCCTTTCTTCCATGGGTCCTAAGGCCCTGCCCCCCAGCACTGGATTTTCTTCAGGGCCTGAGGCTCAGCTGCAGAAGAGCCCTGGTCCCCCGGAGGCTTCGGGGCCAGACTCCTTCGCTGCTGAACTCAGCTTCACTCTACACAGAGGGAAGATCTACTCGAGGGCCTGAGCTTGCTCCTCTCCCGCTGATGATGGACAAAGCCCGCAACTTGTTCCTGCCGATGTGTGGATTCAGAATGCGCTCTACACAATTCTAGATCACAACTCACAGGGCTCTGCCCTGTGACCTAACTCCAAGCCGCCAAGTGAGGGAACCGACTCAGATCACACAGTGACCTGAGACCGGAAGCACAGGTCGCCCTCGATTCGGTCACCGGGAGGGAGCCGCTGAGACAGAGCCTGTGGGTGATTGCCTGGGTCACTGTGCTCCCAGCTTGTTCCAAGAAACTCTAGGAGCTGTTATGTCCTGGAACTGTCTCCTCTGAGCCCTCGCAGTCCCACCTGCCAGCTTCGGAGCCGTGCCTCCCTGAGCCTTGGGGTTCAGGAGGGCTGGGGCCCCTCTGGGACAGTGTCTCCCCTCCTCTTCCAACAGAAGGAGCTCTGGATTCCCTGGGAGAAGCCGGGGGCTGGGGTAGAAATACTAGGGTGCTCAGTCTATTTCCTGGCATCTGAACTCCACCATTTCCAAGTTGTGGAAGAAACAGCTCTTATTGATAGATAAATGAGCATTTACTGAGTGCTTACAGTAGGCACAGCGCTGAGCTAGGTAAGGTGGGTGCCATCTATGAATCGGAATTCGCCTGTCCCAAGGGCTTACAAGCTAGCTGAAAGACGATGGATATTTGTGAAATCACAGCTCAGACGTACAACACTCCAAAGCAACTTTTGGAGGAGCCAGATCATTCGGCATGAAGTAGGAGTGTGGAGAAGGATGGTTCTGGGGCCCGGGGGTCAGCCACCTCCTCCTCTCAGCTCAGCCTTGTTCGTCCCAGTGCGAGGGCCTGGAGGTCTGTCTCCGCGTCACCTCGCCTCTGTGGGGTAGGTCTGAGCCCCCGGATGCCCTTCAGAGGCAGGAACCAGGCCTCTGCCTCGTCGTTTCCTCCCTCGCTTGTCGGTACCAGGCTTTGTGTCCACTTGCTGACAGTGGCCTGGGCAGGGCGGGGCTGAACAGGCCTGGATGAGTGTTTCCATTTCTGCCAGGGTTCTCCCAGGAGGAACTTAGGGTTTGCCTTAGGAAAAAACATTCGTGGGAGTTTGCATAAGAAGACCTGAGTTCAAGTCTTCGATCTGTCCTGCGAGGCCAGTCTCTTAGCCTTCTGAATATAAGAGAGGAAGAACAGTATTTATTCTGCCCATTTCACAGGACTGGGAAGAAATCACAAGGACGCCGAGGGGTACTATGGAAATAGCAAAACTCTGACTGGCCAAGACTTATTGTCCTTCCTAATTCTGAAGTATGGTCAGTGCTCAGAGCTCAGTAATGGTCAGCTTCCCTCCCCCCCATCCCTTAGAATCCTGGGCTCTGGTCTCAGCTGCACAGTAGGGACTGGAAGGGCGGGGGAATCTCACGTGGGGTTTTGGTGGGCTGTGAGCTAGGCACAGACACAGAGAGAAACTCTTGGCGCCTTGTTTATTAGGAGGCTGTAGGGCATGGGTGAGGTTTCTTGCTACCTTTGACCTTCCACAGCAAGGAAGCTCAGGGGGGAACGGGTTTGGGAGGGAGTGTCCAGCCCACAAGGCTTTCCGCTCACTTCAAAGAGCTTTGGCGCAGGAGACAGAAAAGAGCCTGCATGAGAGGTGCTCCTTGTATGCAGTCCATCTGTGAAGCAGCCAAGGGAAGAAAGGGGGGCGCAGTGGGAGTCCGAGATAGACAGACAAGAGCCTCGAAAGCCTGGGGCAACAGAGAACATGGAGAGAGGGGCTTCCGGTGTAATCCTCAGCCAGGTGTGTGGCATGGCGGAGGGAGGAAGGGCCAGGATGGGTCTGGGAGGAACGAGGGGGAGCACTACTGGTGTGTCCCCAAGTAGAGAGGTTCAGAGGCCGCCCCGTGCAGGGCCAACAGAGCCATTTCCTTCCGCCTGGAGCTTGGGGCTCCCAGGGGCTCTCCTTTGACCACCAACTAAAAGAGGTGAAGGAGGCTCAAGTTCTGGTCCCTTCTGTAACTTCCTCCTACCTGAGGAAGCAGAAATAACAAGAATCATCTTACTAATGTGTGTTCGTGGCTTAAGAACTACCGTTCACCCGGCCTCTTCACACGCATGGTCTCATTTAATCCTGGGTAATCTCATTTGAGAACCACTGCAGTGGCCTGGAAAACGTGGAAACCTGGGTTCTAAACCCAGATCTGCCTCTGCCCAGGCAAGTCGTTTCCTCTTTGGTCCGGAGTCCACCAAAAATGTTGGGCGTGGGAGCCAGAGGGGGTATTCCATTTCAGGGGAGACTCTGGTTCCACCCCTAAGAAGGACGGAACAGAGATTTCCGGGGAGGAGGATGTTCCCCAGAGGCCTGGGGGAGGAGTGGGATGTGACAGTGGCCGCTGCTGATGCCGCGGTTGCATGCCTGAGCGCCCGGCCCAGCCAGCCATAGGCGTGAGCCGCAAGAGGCTCACTTGTGAAACCGTGTCTCCTTTCAAGAAGTGTCTAGTTGCAAATCTCCCCCTCTGGAAGGCAAAGCCCAGGGGCCCACAAAGGGCTTTTGTTTTCTCACCCTAGAAGAAGGCTAATCTCTGGGTCTGTCCCTTCACCCCAGATGGGGGTCGAGTATGAGCATCCGTGCACATGTGCGCGTCCAGACACACACACAGGTGTGTGCACAGGAATGCCTGCTTTCCCTCTGACGAGTCCTCCCTAAGGGTCCAGAGAAAATCCTTAGCCGCTCAGCCCTCCTTTGTCCTGAGTCAGTGTCTGGGGAGCTGTTTGCAGGTTGACACGTCTCCACTTCCATCAATACATCAGGGCAAGTCTTGTGGCCTGGTGCTGCGTCTTGGGGGAATTTCCAGAGGGGCAAGGCAAGGGCTGGAAATTAAGGCCTTCCCTTCAGACTCTCCTTTCCTCTTCTCCTGGGAGTGACTGGCTCGGGGGATTCATCCACTGCAGAGGAAGTGGATTTATTGCAAGTGTGGGGGAGGGGATCAAAGGGGGCCGTGAGAGATCCCAGCGTGCACGCTTATACCACCATAGGCATGCCAGTTCACACTCAGCCACATGCAAAGCCTGCACCGGAGGACAGAGGAAAGTAGAGATGAATATGCGTTTGCACACTAGCGAAACCTAACGCACCATCCCCAGACCCCCAAGGTGGGCTCTGAACACTTCTCACCCGAGTGCTCAGGCGCTGGCTCTCAGAGCTTCCACCTGCTCCCACCGGGTCTCCCTCCCTCCCCAGCTCGGTCTCCAAGTCCTTGATCCCTGCCAGGGACCAGAGGGTCACCGCCCCAGCAGGGCACAGCTTCGGGCAGGGGACTGGCCGGCCGCATTCCTGCTGCCCCACAGCACGGCCCAGCCATGCGCTGCTGCACAGGGAGCCAGCCTCGGGCCTGGGGAGTGGAGGGCCGGGCTGGCCTCGAGGCCGGTGGCTCAGGCCTTGCTGCCACGCGGCAGGCTCTGCGGCGAATGCAGCTCCACCGACTGCCGCCGCCGCACCTCGCGCTCTTCCCAGTCGGAGTCTGGCTCCAGCCCCTTCAGCACCGCCAGGCGCTCCGACAGGCTTTTGGCTGAGGGGAACAGCACGTAGTTGTAGATGAGGGAGCCCAGGATGGCGCCGACCAGGGGTCCGATCCAGAAGACCTAGGGTGAGTGGAGAGAATGCTGTGCACCCAGGCCTCGGGCACCGCCTGGGGCCGGGGACCAGCTCCTCTACCCTCGGGACATGGGAAAGGCGTTTCTCACACGTTTAGTACAATAAAATACTTAGCTACCCAGTCAGCGATGGCAGCGTGAGCTGCTGGGGACTGTTGGTGTGGAGGATGAGCGAGTGAATTCTGATTCTCTCACTTGCTTTCCTTTGCCCACCTCCTAGTGGCGGGAAACTAGATGAGTTGGTATTTGCAAAACACTTCGGGCACAGCCCAGGGCTCTAAGTAAGCGCTAGGTCAGCATTAAGTAGTAAAAGTTTGTTAGCTGTTATAAATATTATGGTCTACTGCATTCTAAGCACCGTCGCTGTGGTACATGTTTTGCATGAGCCACTTTCCCAAGAAGCTAGTAAGGCACGGCTTATGCTCATCCCGATTTACAGCTGGGGACGGGGAGAGGAAACTGAGTCCTTGGCCCTAGCTCTGAAGGATGAAACCCCCAAGGCCTAACAGGGGCCCAGGAGGAGGAGGAGTGTGGAGCTGCCGAGCCCCTGCCCAGTCATTCCAGCCCTCGTTCTCTCTCTGAGATGGGTTTTAGGGGGAGGGGAAGCGGGTTTCAGCCATTACCCAGTGGTCATCAAACTTTCCGGTGACCACGGCTGGTGCCAGTGAGCGGGCAGGATTCATGGAGCAGCCAGTATAGTAGATCTGCCATGGGAAGTGGGGTCAAAGAGAAGAAGGAGGTGAGGACAGAGCAGGGGTTCCTTGTCACCCCTCTCCGGTGCTTGACCTTAATCTAAAGGCAAACCTGAAGGTGACTGACACATCATTTAATAACCAGGCTCTGTATACACAGGGTGGTGCCTGTCTGTCCCTTGGGGGTGTCTGGGAGTCGGCAGCTCTGGGCTGTGCATCTTCCTGGACATTCTGTCCAAGTCTGAGAGCGTCTTTAAGCCTGTCGCTTTGGGGCATTCTATGTGCCTGTCTCTGGAGTGCTCTGTGCTTCTGTTTCTTTGGTGAAGATTTCTGTGACCTACCCCAAGAAGATGGCCCAGAGTCACGGAGAAGCCGATGGAGAGGGCCGGGCTGCCCACGTTGTCCCCGCGGCGTTCGTCGGTGGAGGCGAAGATGCAGAGCACGAGCTGCAGGGTCAGGAAGAGCTCCACAGTCACCGCCTGGCCAGCTGTCGTGTTGTGGTTGAGCTGGGGACAGAGAAGCCGGTCGTGTTCTCGGCTCCATCCTCCCGCCCACCCACAGCTGGCTCCAGGGAGGCCTCTGGGCCGGGAGTCAGAACACCTGGGCTCGCCTGACGCCGCATCTGGCACTCTTGCTGACTTCTTCCTGATGGAGCCCAGGACAGCCCGGGACTGCCGGCCAGAGGCAGGTAACCTGCTCTTTAGCCGTTGGACTCGGGGCTGAGGTGGTGTGCCTACAGCACAAGACACACAAGACGCTTTGATCCCGAATCTTGGTTCTGAAGAAGTCTCAGCTTCATCAGGAAGACAACAGAAAGGGCCTTCTTTCCCCGGGCCACGAGACATGAATGGGGGGAGTTGAGGGGTCTCTCTTCCTGGGGTCAAGCGGTTCCCAAGGACAGGGTCTAGGGACTTGGGTGGGAGGGATGGTCTGGTGCTCTCAGCCCCACAAGATCTGCATACAGTGCTCCCCCCTCACACTTGCTGCCCCCGCCCCCACTGCATTCCAGGCCTCCTCTAGCTTTGGCCTGTGGTTTGCACACTATATGTCTTGTGGAGGTTGGGGGGGGAGCTGGGCTGAGGGGGACACAGAGTGCCCTTGGCCCCAGCATCTCCTGCCCTGGATAAGAAGAGAGCTCAGAGCTTCAAAAAGAAGCCGTTTCATAACCGGGGCACGCCCAGCCTTGGATTTCTCTCTGGGTTTTGTCATCTTGTACCCTACGCCCTGCTCTCTGGGGCAGGTTGGAGCTGTGACACCTCCACTCCCATGTTGCTTCTCCAGGCCCTGAGTGCCCACCGAGACCTCAGGCTGGCACTCTTAGGTTTCCCCAGGGCTGGGCCTCCATCCCTCCTATTGCTCTAAATTTAGGTCAGAGCCTTTAAGAGGCGGTGAAAGGAGCTTTGGAGGCAGGTACTTTGGAGGTCTCTGATTTGCTGTGGACCCTGTTTACTTTAGTCTCAGCTTCTTCCTCTGAAAAATGTGGATAACAGAGCAGATTCTGAAGGGCTGTGTGAGGACCAGAAAGGACAAGGGCTGTCACATCCCTCTTCATGCTGGCAAATAGTCACTCAGAGGGAACAGTATATGCATACCTTATTGCACCTGTAATTTGGATCCATTGAGTTCTGAGCCTCAATGTACTGCTGCCCTGCCCCCCACCCCAGGCACTGGGAATCAAACTCAGGACCTTGCACTTGTAAGGCAGGCATGGTGCCACTGAGGTACATTCCCAGGCCCTTCAACTTCCTACTCAGAATTCACCTCATAGACTTGTACTGAGGTGAGATAGTGTCTGGCCTGGCACAGGGCAGATACACATCAGTGACAACTTTCTGGTGGCCAGACTGGTTCTCAGCATCTCTAGAGGGCACCTGGGACAGCCCTGAGGGCCTGTGGGCCTTCCTTAGCCTGGGGGGGGGGAGTCAGGACCCCCGCTGCTGCGTTCCAGCCAGGCAGGCTCCTCTCCAGTTCCTCAGGCCGATAGTCACCCAGGCCCAGTTTGGAGAAGGTTTCCCAGAGCCCGCCCTTCTGCGGGTCCACTGAGAAGTGACGAAGGAGCAGGACTGAGTGTTCCCCAGGGCTTCTTTGTGCTCCAAGCGCTCTACTACAAGAGGAGAGGTTTCTTGGCCATGCTCTCTGGAAGTCCCTTTGCTAGCTGGGCCTCACCCTGCTGCAAAATGAGTTTTCATTTTGTTCTCAGTGGAAATGGGCACAGTCTTGCTCTACCTCCACTTTGCCCACGCTATAACCTTTTTTTTTTTTTTAAACTCTGTGCTCTCAGCTCCATCCTATCTTCCATATTTTGAAGAAGGAAGAAGTTCCCCAGCTGAGAAACTCTGCCTCTTGCACAGACCCAGGATAGGGCTTCAGCATCAGCTTTGGCTCTCAAAGTACCCAAGGTGAGCAACTGGCCTGTAGTCAGCCGCCTACAGGCTCCCAGGCCCATCTGCAGGTCTGAGAGGACCTGGCTCCTGCCCCCATCCTCTAGGTTCCAGTATTTTCTCTGGTCTTGACAAACTGCAAAGCTCATGGCCCGTCGCCTTTCATCTTAGAGCCCGTTTTGTTCGCAAACAAGGCTGAGATGATAGCTCTGGAGGAATGAAGCAGGTTTTGTAGTCAAGCCTGGGGCTGAGGACTGGTGGCGGGCCTGCTGGGGGGCCTCAGTTCTCATATGCCTGTCTCTACCTCTCAGGGCTGTTGCGAGGCAAAGAGCTGCTGAGGAGTGGTTGTCCAGGGACCCACACGCCAGAGCAGCTGAAGGACGCTCAGTTCCTCTGCTCTCTAGAAGACCCCACGATTGTACTCTGAGGTTCCCCCAGCTCAGACAGCCTGTCTGCTCTGGAATGCTGCCCCCACTCAAGTCCTGGCCTAGTCCTCACTGGAGTGCGGACAGCAAATCCAACAGAAGGCAGACTCCCCCACTCCACCCACCTCCCAGCCCCACTCCCGCTTGGGCAGAAGGCCCAGTTCACCTACTCTTTTCCTGCCTCTGCTCAGACACCGTGGCCCCCTCCTCCCTGACCCCCACTCACAATCAGTCCCTCCTATCTCATCCTTTACGTGTGGCTCCCAGAACCAGCCCCCATGGCAGGGACAAAGTTCTGGCTACTCACAGCGTTGATGGCCAGGTCCCCGCGGATCTCTGCCGGCGTGATCTCATGGAGCAGAGCAGCCCCTGCTACAGCCCCAAGAAGCTGGGCAGCCACATAGAAGATGGCTCGGAGGAAGGAGACATGGCAGCCCACCAGGCAGGCCACAGTCACGGCCGGGTTGATGTGGGCTCCGCTGACATGGCCTAGAGCCTGCACCAGGGTGCCAATGCCAAGGCCAAAGGCCATGGCGATCTGCAGCACAGAGGGCAGGGCCTGTGGCCAGTTGAGGGCCGAGCCAAGGCCAAAGAAGACAAAGAGGAGCGTGGCCAGGAATTCTGCCAACACAGCTCTGGAGAAGGCTATGGACCGGAGCTCCCACATACTGCGGAGCCTTCGGTGGGCAGCCCGGCGGGCCGGGGCCAGGAGGTTCGTGGCACTCTCTCCTTCTCTGTCTCTCTCTCCCTGGGCCTCTGGGAGGCTGGGCCAGCACACTTATGGGGCCCTTCCATCCTGGACCTGGGCACGTGGGGTGGAGGTGGAGTCCAGGCCAATACCTCTTTTCTCCCCATGGCTCTCTCTGCCCCTGCCCCTCACCCCTGCCCACCGCATGCCTATCACCCCATCTGGGCCTTCACAGCTGACTAATGTTCCCCATTAATGAACTCCAGATAAGGACTGACGTCCCCTATTTTCCGTGTTTGTTCCCTCGGTGGCCCCAGAACTGCTGCCCGGGGCCTCCCCCACTCCCATCTGCAAATGCAAATCCCCTGGAGGGGGCACCCTTGATGCCCCTCTCTCTGACCGGAGCGGTTGGCCAAGGCAGGGGCAACGCATCCACCAAAACCCACCATCAGAGGCGATACCACCCTGCCCTTCTAGTCACTGGGAAGTTCTTCCTGCTGTCTGACCTCTACTTAATTCCTTCGCGAAAGGGATGGAAAACAACTGGTTGGCTTGTAACAAATTTCTAAGGCCTAAAGCTTTCTGGTTTCACGCTTACTTTCTTGCAGTTAATCACTCGTAAGTCACTGGCCTCCGTCCCTCCCGAAGCCCAGCTGGGAGCGGCTCCCATCAGCCCGGGGAAGGGTGACTTCAGGGACCTGGGACGCTGGCCCTGCGCTTCGCCACCCCTGCTCCAGCTCTGCGGCTTTACCTTTCTTGTCTTTCTCTGTAAAATGGGGATAATACAACCTAGCTCTCGGGATTGGGGGTCTGGATTAGATGCGGTCATGGAAGCAAAGCCCGCAGAGCAGCACCTGGCCCACGGTGCAGTCCTGTCGCTCAGGATCATCTGTGCTCACGAACAGGACCCCAAACTCACACGTCAGGGCTCCAGAGGCCGGGACATGGCATAACCACCCTGGCACGACCAGGAGCTTGGAGCCTCTCAGGCCCCAGGGGAAGTCATTTCTGCGAGGCAGTGAGCTGTGGAGACCCAGGGAGCCCGTGATGCCCGATAAGAGACTCTGGCCTTCTGGCCCACACAGCCCAGCCATCATCCAGGCAAAGCCACCCCTGCTGTGGCCACTCTTCCCTGCACCCTCCAGGGGACCCAGGGGCCCAGAGGGTTTAGGCTCCTGACCTCCTGGCCAGTAGGACCCTGGGAAATTCACAGTACCAAGAATGGAACTCTGGGAGGATTGGAGACCGTCATGTGGGGTCCCTTGTGTTGAGTCATAGAGGAGAACCTGAGATCCAGCAAGCTGAGGGCTGAGCCGGGACTGGAGCCTGGGTTGGAGAACTCCCAGCACCCTCTGCTGCTGGCTTGCACTTCAAGCCTCAGTTTCCTTGCCTGATCCATGACAGCAATGATGCCCTCCTGCCCAGTTGTTTCAAGAATGGGGTAGGGTCATGAGTGGAAAAGGGTTTTGCGACTGAAAATGTATCTCACATACTTATGTGTACAGAACTTCAGGTTCTGACTTTTTTAAAGTCAGAAGATGACCAAAAAGGGTTAGGCTTTTTTTTTTTTTTTTTTTTGAGGTAGGGTCTCGCTTTGTAGTTCAGGCTGGCTCTGAGCTCACTATGTAGCCTAGGCAAGCCTGGAACTCAGCAATCCTCTTGTCTCTGCCTCCTGGGTGCTGGGATTACAGGCGTGAGCCACCACGCCCGGCTTTTTTTTTAGATAGGGTCTTGCTATATGGTTCTAGCTGGCCTTGAACTCACCATGTAGCCCCAGGCTGGCCTCAAACTCATGGCAGTCCTCCTGCCTCAGCGTCCTGAGTACTGAGATTGCAAGCATATGCCACCATGCCTGGTAGACTTTTTACAAGTCAGCATTTTAAGAAAAGATTTATTGAGTAGTCTTTTAAATTTACTTAGATATCAGTTTTTCAAGTCACAGTTATTCAAACCCATAAAAATGAAGTCACAGACCAAAGAAATTGACCAAAATAGTTCCAAAATTTTTTCACGGCCAGCATCTCACTCTCCTGAACACCTTTTCAACTCGGATGTTTATCTACACAGACTTCTGTGCCGTCCAGAGTGTTAGTGATATACCATTTCCTAAAAGACTGCTGTTCTTTCTAGAATTCTTTTCCAAGTCCCAGATATTCATTCTGGTAAGCTTTACTGCAGGGGTTTCTTTCTTCACATGTGGCCAGTGATCATTTTGCTCTTTTCTCAGTAATAAAACAGCACAACACAACTTTCATCTCCTTTGCTTTCCCATTCTTAGGTCCCAGAAACACTTGGCTATTGTTCAGCAAGAAAATAAAGAACTACGGTCATTTACTGTTTGGTTCACTAATATCAAGTTCTTGCTGGGCTCCTCTGTTTCCACTTCCACGCCTTCCTGGATACACAATAGCTTTGTGTAAATGCTAAACCACAGTGTAACCTTTTTGAAGACATTTTCAACGGTAATTAAACTGAACCTATACGGGAAAGGGAAGGCACTTAGCACCCACCTGACTAAGCTGAAGTTTGTCCAGGAAATGAGAACCATTTCCAGCTGCCACAAAGGTAAGAGAAGTTACAATGAGAAAACATGGGGCACCTGAGGACTTAGTGTGACAGCTACTATGTCAAACGTGCTTAGCGCCACTGTGAGCTGTTCCAGGCTTTTCTGTTGTTGTTGTTCAGAGCTGGGGATTGATCCTGGGTCTTCAGATGGATGGTTAGAAACTGAATTCAATCCTCCCGGAACCTGGAGCTCTTTATCCCCCAGAAGAGTGTCCTCCTAGCTTGCTCTTGTTCAGGCCGGTATCCTGAAGATGTCGGGGTCTCCAGGGGTCTTCTCTTTGATTTGTTCTTGGTCGACACACCAAACGTTACATCAGGCGTAGTCTCTGAGTGTTGTTCCGCCTCTGTTCGGGTCCTGACCCTCACTTCATTGAAGAATGGAAAAATAGGGCTTTAGCAAGAAATGGGGGGAGTGTCAAAGCTGGTGTAGTGGGAAGTAAAAGTTTATTTAAAGTGTGGCAAAAGCAGAGAAAGTAAAAGGAAAACTACCTTGGCAGTAATGTGATATACAGGATAGGGGGCGTCCTGTTCAGGATGCCTAGTGAGTATGAGAAGCATCCATTCTTACAGGAGTAAACTAGGTTTTTTTGGTTTGATTTTCTTTTTTCTTTTTTTACAGTCCTGGGGGTCAAACTCAGGACCTTGTGCTTGCCAGGCAGTCACAGTGCCACTGAGCTATATCTTTGGGCCTAGTTTCTAAAAAGAACTGTTGCACTTGGGCCGGAGATTTAGCTCAGTGGTTCCAGCGCCTGCTTCGCAAGTGCAAGGTCCTGAGTTCGATCCCGGTAACCACATACAACAATACCGGGTACAGTGAGTCATGCCCACCAGCAATCAGTACCACATACCGCAGTGCCGGGTGTGGTGGCTCACGCCTGTCATCCCAGCACTCAGGAGGCAGAGACAGGAAGATTGCTGAGTTCAAGGCTTGCCTGGGCTACATAGTGAGCTCAGGGCCAGCCTGAACTACAAAGCGAGACCCTGTCTCAAAAAAAAAGAACTGTTGCACTGATTGGTGGTCTAAGGCCAATTAGGGCCTTGGCCCTAATTGTTTCTGGGATATTGACAAGGTCAACATGAGTAAACATGAGTAATACTTTCATAAGGATGCAGGAGGGTACCTCTTTTCGAGTACATGGTACACAGAGAAGCATGTGACAATCTTGCAGTATTAGTTGCCTGTGTTTTGCCCTGGGTTTTTATTTATGACCCTTGTGCCCCTACATACTAAACATCATTCGTTGTTTTACTGAAGGCTTAAGGACAACTTAGTTACAAACAAAATTCTCACAAGAACTTTTGGGAGTGAATCTTAGCCCCATTTCACAGAGAAGAGATTTTAAGGGTCATCCAACACTGTAAGGCTGGAAGTGGCAAAGATGAGCTATGAACATAGAAATTGAGCCTTTCGGGCTGGAGATTTAGCTCAGCAGTTCTGGTGCCTGCCTCACAAGTGCAAGGTCCCTGGTTTGATCCCCCATAACCACATACAATGCTGGGCGTGGTGACTCACGCCCACCACCAATCAATACCACATAACACGGTGCCGGGCGTGGTGTCTCACGCCTGTAATCCCATCACTAGGGAGGCAGAGGCAGGAGGATTGCTGAGTTTGAGGTTTGCCTGGGCTACATAGTGAGCTCAGGACCAGCCTGAACTACAAAAATGAGACCCTGTCTCAAAAAAATAAAATAAAATAAAATAATAAAAAAAGTAAAAAGAAATTGGGCCTTTCTCCCAAACTTAGGCTGATTGCTTTCTCCAAACCCCATGTGGAAGCTCAGTGGTCTCAGGCACTGAGCTCAGGTCCAGGTAGGGAATGTCACGGATCCGGGCTCCTGGGGAGATGCAAAGGTGGGGAGGTGGGGACCAGGGATGAAGACGGGGCCTTAGCTAACCTCCCTTAGCTCCACGCTGTCCTTCAGCTTGGAGCACCCCACTTCTGTCCCCTTTGTCTGTGAGCCCCAACATGTGTGTCTGGAGCCAGGGCCTTCAGGCTCAGTATCTTCACCTGGCTAATCAGGCCCGGGGCTTTCAAACCTTTCCATGGAGGCCTGCAGTGGGAGATGCATTTAACATCCTGACCCATCAACATTATCTCTCAGACCCATGGCTGGATAGATGCACCTTCCATTTCACAAAGCATTATTTCCTAAAGGTGAGGCTTTATTTTTTATTTCATCAGAAAGTAATTCAAGTAGTGGCCAGTTGATTTTGTGACGCACTAACAGGTTACCACTCACTTTGAAAGATTCTGTTCAAAATCAGGGCTGAAAATGTGCTTTCTCATGCCAGGCGTGGTAGCTCATGCCTGTATTCCCAGCATTTGGGAGGCAGAGGCAGGAGGATTGTGATTTTGAGGCTAGCCTGGGCTATGTAGTGAGTTCAGGGCCAGCCTGAACTACAAAGTAAGACCCTGTCTCAAAAAACTAAAAAAAAAAGAAGAAAGAAAAAAGTGCTTTCTCACAAGGAGAAGGTGTCCTATAGCCCCATCACAGCCCCCTACCCCTCTGCCCAATGGTGTTGTTCAGAGGTTTATGAAAATCTGCTCAGCATCTTGCTTCCCCTCTGGACTGCGAACTCCTGGAAGGTAGAAACCGTATCTGGATTCGCTCACTGTTGCATCCCATAAGGCCTGGCACGTTGTAGATGCTCAGTAGATGTCTGTTAATTAAATGGACGAGCAAGCCGCCAGCCTCCGTCCTGTGAGCCCACCCCCGCCTTGACCCATGCCTTCTATGTTGAAGCCACTCGAGTCCTCAGGAGCCTGCTGCAGGGCAGAGAGGGAGTGTTGTATTTTGGGTTTGGTGGGGCTGGGAGGGGCCAGGAACAAGTTTGCCCACATGTGACAAGGACTAAGTGTGAGTGGGGGGCCGGGAGCGGGGCGCTCTTTCCAAGCACCCTGGCATGTACAGGAGTAGTGGTTCTAGCTGCCTGGAGAGGCCTGGACAGGCCGAGCAATGCAACGTAAGCCGTGGCAGGAGTCTGAGCACCATGGCAGAGCGGGACAGACACAGCAGGGGATGCTTCAGCCTCCTAAACCCTCCTTCCGGCAGGGCATCTGGGAGCCACAGTGGGTGCGGGAAAGAGGGAAGACCAGCTGGTCAGAGAAGGCTGCGGGAGGACGTGTCTGCCACTGCTATTCCTCCCTTGACTGCTCTGAACCCCTCTCGACCCCGCTTCTCCTGTCACATCTGGGGGAGGCCGGCCAGGCTGGAGGCCGCCCCGTGAGCCGAAGGTGCCCTTGTGAGCCACACGGCCCTCAGTCTCTCCCGGCTCCGAGCTTCCTGTGGGACTCATTCCCTCAGTCCTGAGAGCTGAGCGAACGGATCTGCCAGCTGGCCCGGGAGGGCTAGGGCCCGAGCGGGGCTGCGAATGCCAAGGTCACCACCAAAGCGGGAGTGGGTGATGAGCAACGCCCCATGACCTTGTGTGCAAAGCTCACCCAAACCTGTTTGGCTCCCCGCTCAGAACAGCGAAGCCAAACTGCCCTGGCTCCTGTGTGCCTCCCTCTCCATGGGCTCCAGGGAGGACCGATGAGACCCTGTCCTGGGCCCGCTCCCTCCCTCCAACCCTGCAACCCCCCACCCCCCCAGCTGCTGTGCCTTCCTGCCTCAGCCTCTTCCACCTCCCGCCCTGCCGGAGGCCTTCCCTGCCCGGCCTCAGCGTGAAGCACTGAGCTCCTGATTATGTAGCGAAGGGGGCACAAACCTCACGTGGGGGGTGGGAGGAGGCCGAAATCCACCCCTCTTCTACCCTGCAGCACGCAGCGCAGGTCATGCTGTCCTGGGTGATCTGGTTAATCCCCAAGGACAGGAGCCGTATCTAATTCACTTTTGTTGTCCTAATACTTCACATGTGATTGGCATGGAGTAGGCGCACCAGAAAAATGTTTGTAGAATGAACTAAGTGTTTTTCCAAGGTCAAACAGCTAGGCAGGAGCCAATCTATAATTCAAACCTATGTCTTCCGGGATCCCAGCCCTGCTCTGAACCTTTCACCCTCCTCCAGGAAGCCTTCCTGGACTTAGTCAGGCCCGCTTTCCCCTCCTGACCCTAGAATCCTGGGTATGTGGGTGTGTTCCCGTCCTCGCCTGGGGCAAGGTCTCAGCCCGCCTCTGAATCCCCCAGCTCTGCTCCCCAAAGCCAGGAGGCACTCTGCCCAAGCCCGAGCAGAGGTGAGAGCCAGGCAGGAAGACCTCTGCGAGACCCAAAGCGGTGTCTCCTGCCTGTGGGCATAACGCCACCTCCTGCCCCTGCCCCTCCGGCCACACTTCCACCTGGTGCAAGGCCTGCCAGCTCTCACGAGGCCGGCCCAGCCCTAGTGCTCCTCGAGGGCAGGTCCAGGTGGGGCACCTAATCCTCTGCTCATTTTGCTGCAATTCAATATCAGCCTCAATTTGCACGCTCTGCCGCTGTCCTTCCTTCTGATGGGGGCAGGGCAGTGTGTCCCCCACAGCAACCGCAGGGAGCCTTGGGTGCTCCTCGCATTGACCTAGCTGCAGGTCGCAGGCTCGCTCAGAGCTCAGCCCTGGCCCGGGATCGGGGACCACTGTCTTGGCCTGAGGGTGGGTTTTGTTACACCTCCTAAACTTCCTGACTGTGGAATCCAGAGCCACCCCAGCTAAGTTTCTGTGTAAATACATGTAAAAAGTACCTGCACGTGTGAGCTGGGGGAGAGCTCTGCGGCACTGGAAAGTCCTTTTTCATACCTAACCACCACCTGTGGCTGCAGTGTTAGCCCATTCTTCTGGTTGGTTGAATAAGTGCACACAATGGGATATTATTCAGCTAAAAAGGAAGACTGAGCCGGGCGTGGTGGCTCATGCTTGTGATCCCAGCACTTAGGAGACAAGACGGTCACTGTGAGTCTGAGGCTAGCCTAGGCTACATAGTGAGACCCTGTCTCAAAAAATAAAAAACAAAAAAAACCCCAAACAAACAAAAAAAGAAGTACTGATCTAAGCTCTATGTAGATGAACCTTGAAAAATATTAGGTTAAATGAAAGAAGCCAGACATCAAAGGCCATATACTGTATGATTCCATGTAGATATTATGTCCAGAATGGGCAAATCCATAAAGATATAAAATAAATGAATGTTTGCCAGAGATTGGGAGGAATGAGGGATGAAGGGTAAGTGCTCAATGGGTATAGTTTCCTTTTGGGGGTGACAAAATGTTCTGAACCAAATGGTGGTAATGCCTAGATAATATTATGAATTTACTAAGTGCCTGTATACTTTAAGACGGCTGACATAGTGAATTTTGGGTTGAATGGTGAATTTTATAGTTTAAAAAAGCGAGGGCCAGAGATTTAGCTCAGTGGTTTAGCGCCTGCCTCGCAAGCACAAGGTCCCTGGTTCAAGCCCCAGTGACCACATACAACAATACTGGGCATGGTAACTCATGCCCACCAGCAATCAGTACCACATACCACAGTGCCAGGTGTAGTGGCTCATGCCTGTAGTCCCAGCACTTGGGAGGCATAGGCAGGAGGATTGCTGAGTTTGAGACTTGCCTGGATTACATAGTGAGCTCAGGGCCAACCTGAAGTACAAAGCAAGACCCTGACTCAAAAAAAAGGGGGGGATTTTTGTTATGGCTTATATTAGATGTCCCCCAAAGCCTTAAGCAATCATAGGTGGGGTTTTTCAGAGCTGGCTGGTTGAAGAGTGTGTGATGCTGGGATTAAGTGTGTGATGCTCAGAGCAAGGATGTGTGATTACCAAATTAATCCACTGATCCATTTGGCATAGTTCTGAGTGTAGATAGTGGGAAGACCCATCCCAGTGTGAGTGCTACTGCCTTAAGTGTGTAGCCTGGATAAGATAAAGGGCAGGAAGAGGGCTGCTCTGGTGACTGCTTGTTGCTGTTGTTTCTTCTTTGCTACTACACTGTTTTGCTGCCTACTGCCTACCATGAACTGTTTCTCCCCTGTGATGGCCCTCTGCTGTGCCACCCTGCCACAGAGCTGGCAAGACTATGAACTGAAACCTTTATAAACTGTGAACTAAATAAACACTTCCTCCTTTAACTTTAGGTGTTGGATATTTTGTTTCAGCAATGAGAAAAAGTAACTAAGACAGAGGTTTTCTGGCTTTGCCCACACTGGATTCTGTGTGCTACGGACTTCCTGTGCTTTGCTCCAGGGACTTTGTACATGCTGATCCTTCTCCCTCATCTCTGTTTCCTTCAGAGTTCAGCCTCACCCTCACTTCCTCAGAGAGGCCAAGGCCCTGTATTTTGGGTGTAGCCTACATGTAGTACAATCAACCACCCCCATGGAGAACTGGTCTGGATGATGACTACGACATTTAGATGACACACGTCTTCCCTGGATTATGACATTTATATGATGGAATTCTGCCCTACTAATCTGTAAGCTCCACACACTTTTTCTCCCTGATGTAGCCTCACACTTGCCTCAGTAACTGGCACATTATAAGTGGCCAGAAAATATTTATTTATTTATTTATTGAATGCATAAATCACTATCTCTAAGGGAATTTTTTTTTTTCTTTTGACACCAGATCTTGCTGTGTAGTTCAGGCTGGCCTTGAACTCATGGCCATCCTCCAGCCTCAGCTTCATAAGTGCTGGGATCACAGTAGTATATCACCACACCAGCTCTAAGTGAGTTCTAAGAGTACAGCCCCATCTCAGATGACTGGCACCATCAATCCTTCATCAGAACCACAACTCCTTGTCATAATTGCTACCCACAGACCCCGCAGACAGGTCTGGGCAAGGCTAACAGAACCCAGTGATGGCAACGAGGAGAAGCAGCCAAACTTGTAGGCCACTTAGGAGTCCGGGCAGAATTGAAGGGTGAAGTCCAGATTGATGATGGGTTTTTAGGATGAGCGAAGTCAGGTTCCAAGTGGAACAACTGACTGAGTTGGAAAGGCGAATATGAGTCAAGTCGTCGCCACATAGGGTGGGCTCCCTAATAAATGCTTGTTGAGCAAATATGTGAATGAATAACACTCCAGGACCCGCAGGCTAGGTGCCTGGCCCAAAGCAGAAGCGTCATGATGAATTCAGGAGACACAAAGAGCAGCCTTGAGGGCAGTTGTCTTGGGCCTGAGGGAGAGGGAGAAGGACAGAATAAGCAGATCCGGCTGCCCATGCTGGGCGGCAGCTCTTAGGAAGGAGTGGACTGGAGGGTGTGAGATCTGTTCTGAACATTCCCATGTCAACGTGTCTCAGAGTTTCAGGGGCTGCGGGGCAGAGACCGGGGTGATGGGAAGCAAAGAGCAAGTGGAGGCGCAGGAAGAGTGGAGGACGAAAGGAGCGGCCAGCAAAGGGTGCTGACTGGGGAGAGAAGAAAGAGGGGACGAGAGATGGAGTCCTGTGCCCAAGGAAGACAGAGGAGCCAGGCTCCAGGCCACGGGTCCCAGCTAGGAGGAGGGAGGTCCACTTCAGAGGAGGAAGAAGGAAAAATGGGTGTGCACGATGGTGAAATGTGTATGTAGGGTGATGGGAAGTTGAAGGATTTCTGGTTTGGCCTTTTGCTTTCTTTGTAAACGCGGCAGGCGTGTGAGCCTAGGTGAGGAGACACTGGAGGTGCCAGGAGACGGCTGGTGTAGCTTCAGTAGAGAACAGAGAGAAGCTGGGGGTGGGGACAGTAGAGAGGGCATCCTGGAGTCAGAGGTCGGGATGGGCACAGTGGCTGGCTGTTGGCTAGCAGGGTTCGGCGGCCCAGGGAGGACAGGAGGCAGCCATTTTGTGGGCTCCCAGGATCCTAGCGTGCAATGAGCAGCCGGGCGGGGGTGGCGGGTGAGGAAAGGCACGAACCACATAGGGTTTGGAGGTTGAGAGAAGGTGGTGGTAGGGCCTGCAGGTCTAGGGAAGTGGGGCTGTGGGACGGGAGGTAAAGATAAGGAAGCCAAGCCAGAGCTGAGCCAGAGTGCAGAGGGGTGAGGCCAGGGAGGAGTGTAGAAGTTTGGATAGGCACACATCATTTCACGAAAGCTGGGCTCCAGGGCAAGGCCTAGGGAGGCCCTGACTGAGGCGAGGAGGGCTGGCCTCCGAACAGGGCAGAGGCTGGATGCCCACCATGCAGGAAGCCAGCAGTGATTTGAGGGCTGCTGAACGTGCAGAGAGGGTTCTAGGACTACCACAAGGAAAGCTTGTCCCAGGGAGACAGGAGATTAGGGTGTGGCAAAGCTGGCTAGGGAAGTAGGCATGACCTGTTGATTACAAAATCCCACAACACATGCGCAGAACAGTACCTGAAGCCCTGCACGCAGACTTCCTTCAAGAACTCGGGCAGGTATTCAGCAAGATGACGTTAGCCTAACGCGAGGGTGGTGCGGGAAGGGCAGTCCACACTTGAGTTTTTGCCTCTGTGCTCTCTCTTGCATGGTGGCCACCCTCACTCTGTACTATACATTTCCTTTCTTACTTCTACTCAGCACAAACTCACTCTACAGAGCCTTTCTCTTTTTTCCTATCTCTATTTTGTTTGTTTGTTTTTTGAGACAGGGTCTTACTCTGTAGTTCAGGCTGGCTCTGAGCTTACTATGTAGCCCAGGCAAGCCTCGAACACAGCAATCCTCCTGTCTCTGCTTCCTGAGTGCTGGGATTGCAGGCTTCAGCCCCCAAGCCCGGCATTTGTGGTATGAGGTACTGATTGCCGGTGAGCGTGAGTCACCAGGGATCAAACCAGGGACCTTGCGCTTGCTAGGTGGGCACCAGAACCACTGAGCTAAATCTCCGGCCCTTTTCCTATCTCGATTTAATAAAACTTTGTTATTGCTTACACTCATCTTGATTGATTCTTTGTTCAGGACAGAGAAAAACCTAGAAACTACCTCTCGAAGGAGACTCCGGCACCCCAGAGGGGGAATTGGTGCCCAGAATGAGAGGAAGGAAGCAGGAGGGGAGCAGGGGAAGCTCATAGCCACACAGATGCACATGTTGAGCATGGCGGCTGCTCACAAGATTTCTCCAGCGGTTCACTCAGCAGACCCCAGTGTCAGGGGTTCGGCTCTGCTGGGGCTGTGTGTCTGAGGAATCCAGGAATCCCTGTCCCTGTGGACATTCTTTTTCCTCAAGCCTCAGTCCCTTACTAAAGATGTGATGGGTACACAACAGTGTGATTTTACTAGAGGCCACTGAGCTACGTGCTTTGAGATGGCTGAAATAGAGAATTTTCTGCCAACGAGTCTATCCTCTGACTAACCACCCGTCTGTTGGCCGGGATGCAGTCAGAGTAATGGCTGCCTCCCCACCTCAGACAGGATCTTTTCTGGGCTCCTAGGCTCCTCCCTGTCACCTGTAGGTTGGGCCCCAGGCCTGCTCCACACCCCCTCTTGCATGCAGACCACACCTGCCTCGTGTGCAGTTTCCGAAGCCAACCCTGCCCTCCCCTGCCCCCAGGCAGCATGCTGGTGGCTGCTTCCTCCTGAAAGCCATTCGCCATCCTCTGGCCTGCTCTGGCTCCAGCCCTTACTCTTCAGGAAGGCCGCCCCTCCTGGGTGTTCCTGGAGTACTCTCATTCTCCTCACGGAGTGTTGTGGTACAGTGGATCACGCCCACGACCGTCAGCACTCTCTGTGACCTCACGGCCTCTGTTTGGGATGTCACTCTATGGCTGTGGGGTGTGTGTGTGTTTGTGTGTGTGTGTGTGTATTTCTAAGGAAGAGATCATTAATTAGAGGATCTGGACCCTTAAAAGGACTTGGACCCTCCAAGCATATGCCCATTTGACCCCTCAGAGAACTCCTGTTTATCCATCAGAACTCAACTCAGAACCCCGCTGACCATAGACACTATCCCAGGCCCTTCAAATCCTTTCTTACCTGCCTCCTTCCCTAGAATGTCAGCTCCCTGAGGGAAGGGCTCACAGTTCTTCATCTTTTTTTTGGAGTTGTACCTGCCCACAACACCTGTCAGACCACTTCCTGTGATCGCACCATTCATCTCATCTGTTGTGTGCTTCAGAAGCTGCTGCTCTTTCAAGAAGCCCACCCAGAAGGGCAGCCGACAGCACTTCTTCATCCCAGGGTGACTCGCTTAAAGATCTTCACACCTCATGGTGTGAGAGGCCCAGCGCTGCCTTGAAGACTGGAAGAGTGGATCCCAGGCCTGACTGATGGGCTGTTCTTCTGTTCTTTGGTCACCCATTTGTCTGCCTTCGCCTTGTCTACATAGCCAACCAAAATCTTCTAGGAGTTCGGATATCAAATTCCTCAGCAGACTCGGCTGCTTCCCTCCCATCTCCCTCCTCATCTGGCTACTTCATTCCTCCAGAGGTGACTCTTATGCCCCCTCCACACCCTCATGCTGTCAGGCTGCTCTATGGAGACCGCTCAAGCTGTTCCTTCCTGGAACGTTCACTCCACAGCGTGGTCCCCTCTCTTTCCACATCTGTATGTGAGTCTCCTTTTCTAAGAAGTTCTTTCAGACCAAATCTCCCCACGCCAAACTCCCCGTCGTCCTGTCCCCAGCTCCAGGTGCATCCTGACTCACTCCAGGCATGGTACTGGCTCCCCACAGAGGATGTAAGTCCTGTCCTCAAGTGGACTGTACCTCACATTAGGTCCTGGACAGAAATAGGAGCAGGGCTACCAAACAAAAACCTCTTGGAGGTGGCCAGGCTCTCAAGAAGAGGCAGTTCCCAGGGGAGCAGCCAGGCCAGGCTCCAGAAAAGCCCCTGAAGATGAGTGTCCCTCACCCCAGAGGACTTGTGGGTAGGGAGCCTGCAGGAGAACAGGGCAGGGTAGGGTTATGGGTTGAGGTTGAGGATGGGGTTCACACTCCACAATTCTGCGATCAATTCCAGGTGACTCCAAGGTCAGAGACAGTTTCCTGTTGGGGTCCGCAGGCCAAGGCTGCATGAAGCAGGGGAGGAGGGTTGTCAGGCTGCTTGCTGTATTTTGCCAGGGTGTGCCAGGCTCTGAGCATCCCCCTGACAGGAGGCTGCAGTCAAGTAATTCAGCCATAAAGCGCCTCTGCTTTTGACTGGAATCCTAGCAGCCCAGGTGGCTTCACTTGCTCTTTGCCACAGACCACAGTCGGCTCCGTAAGTCTTCTGGTTAACAAGAAATGGAGAAAGAAATCATTACTTACACGCAATCTGTTAGGTAGGCAGCATTTTTTCAAAGCATGACACCCACGGCATCCGTGGAGTGGAAATAAATAATAGGAGTCTTTGGCATCGAAGCGTAGAAAACTATGCATCACCCTGATCCTGCAAAGGATGCAACAGAGGTCCAGAGAGAGAGAGAGAGACTTTCCCAGGTTGCATAGTAAACTGTGCGTGGGTATCACATATGAGCATAAGCCCTGGATTTCTGGGCCACCGTACTTGCCACCACATCTGTCCCCTGTACCCTTCCAGGGAGCAGAGACCCGCCCCCATACCCGAGTCATTCTGTTTAGTATTTCTAGGTCTTTATTTCTCACGTGCACCTGTCCCTTAAACCCCCTTCTGCTTTTCCTCTTTGGAGTCTGACCAATCTATGTGTTCAAGAGTTAGTGCCAAGAGAGTCGACCCTCTGGGATGCCTCTCATACAGAACACAGAGCTGGCCTGTGCAGTCACAGTACTTACCTCGGAGGAGGCAGAGGGGAGGGGGTGAGGCCAGAAGCGGTGTGGACATGTTCTGTTCTTGACTGGGGTTCTGGTTACACAGGTGTGTTCCATAGCTAAAAATGTATCTGACTGTACTAATCATATTTTATTTTATCTTATTTTTTGGTACCAGGGATTGAATTCAGGGCCTTGTGCTTGCAAGGCAGGTGTGGCACTGTTGAGCATATGTGCTTTTTAATGTTTTCTTGTATACTTCAGTTTCAAATTTAAATTTTAAACTGGACATGCTGGCACACATCTGTAATCCCAGCACTCTTGGAAGGCTGAGGCAGGAGGATTGCAAATTTGAGCTCAGCCTGGGCGACTTAGTGATTTAGTGAGGCCCTGTCTCAAAAAAATAGAAAGGCTTGAAGACGTAGTTCGATGTAAAGGCTCTGGGTTCAACCACCAGTTCTCCCAAAACAAAGAAAAAAAATTTAAATTCTAGCCTTTCTGCACTACCCAGGGAGGGGTCCATAGGTTGTTTTTCTGGATTCCCATGGTAATTTAAAGGGAAATTTTCACATGTCTGCAGCCCTTGATGACCTGGAAATAAAAAAGAGGCTATTCTCAAATTCTGTGCAGCAGGAACCTACTCAGTGTGCAACCAACCTTGATTTCCAAATAGAATGGTATATCTACAGAAGGGAAAGTGGCCGAGCATAGGGGCATATGCCTATGATCCCAGCACTCAGGAGGCTGAGGCGGGAGAATTGCTGCAAGCTCAAGGCCAGCCTGGACCACATAGCGAGACCCTGTCTCAAAAAACTAACAAGCACTAACAGGGAAGGTGAGGGCACCGACATCATGATGGGATGGAGGAGGGAGGAGCTCCTGCTGGCAGCTTGTGCTAGTGATGCTGATGTCAGGGTCACAGCTTCCAGGAATTCTGGCTGTGCCAAAGCCACTGGGACCATTCCTGCTGCTGGCTGATCCTGGAACCTGCACTAGCCAAATCTGAGCTGCCTTCTGGGAGACTCACTTCCAGTGGTCACTGAGCCCAGGGCTGACCACCAGCCTGTTCCAAAGGCACCTTGTGTCCACCTGCTACCATCACTCCGGGTGGCATGTGTTCTCTCCGTGCTGTGTGGACACTGACATCCCATGCGACAGCAAGGGAACTCGCTCCCCGGGCCTGTGTGTGGACGCTGGCCGGGGAAACTCTGTGCTTGTGTGGCACCGTCTCCCGTGAACAGCCACGGAGGCCGTGGCTGACATCTGCTTCCGCAGAGATCTTGAAGAAACTGAAAAGGAAGAGCAGGTCTCTGCTAAAAAGCCTGTGAGCAAGGAGGAGATTCAGAGTGAACAGACTGCACCAGCTCCTAAGTTCACTGTTTTTCAACCCGAGGTCACAGACTGGGCACAGGGCGCACAGGTGCCCTCTGTGCCCAGCTGACCACTGAAGACTGGTCCGCAGTCCCACTGCACAGGCCACTGAGTGGGTAGAAACAGCCTCTGAGTGGTCTTAAGCTGTTCTGCAGACACTTAAGCAAAATGGAAATGAGATTGATGGAAAATAAAACAGCAGTTTCCAAACTTTTTTTTTAATTCTAAATTTAAGGAATCAATGAAGACTTGTCTTGATTGATGAAAGAAAGCCCACTGGGGCTGTTTCTCAGCATAGCGCTCAATATAGGCTGGAGTTACTTCACAGTAAGCAGTCTGCCGTGCTGGGGGGGGGGGGCTCCTGCTCCCCTAGCTTCGTCATTCAGCCACAGGCCCAGTGGGGCAGGTGGAAAATTCTGTGTGAGGAGACGTCCAAGCTTCATCAGCACCAGTATGCTCTGGCTCCGTTCACAAGGGACCTCCTGATACGTGTGCTGCAGTGGGTTTTCAGTACAAAGAACAGAGTGACAGGAGCTGGGCACCTGTGGGAAGGCAAGTACGGAGCAGGATGTGCTCAACGCCTCCCTGAAGAAAGAGCAGCTAGTAGGGAGGGCCCGGGGGCCTGTGAGCTGTGGGCCAGCTCAGGCGGACACAGTGACATCTTTCAGTGTCTGCTGGGCTGGATCTTGGGAGTCGAGTGTGCCTGACGTGGGTGAGTGCACTGGTACCATATCTGCCACGAATGTGTCTCTTTTCTGGGTGCTTCTGCCCGGTCCCCAGTCCCCTGCCCTGGAAGCCTGAAGTTCTTGTCTCTGTCTGGGAAAATCCAAGATGTGCTTCAAGGATCAGTCCAACAGTGTGACAGACGCTTCCTTGATGAATGAACCCCACCCCAAGACCCCTGTGTGACCGAGCTCTGGTCCCCAACTCATAAGGGTGTTGTGTACGGGCTCTTCATGTGAACTGTGTGTTTTTCAAGGCCAAGTGCTCTGTGTCCAATGTCTGCTCTGATGTATAAGGGACAAATTTGCACATACAGATCTGGGAGCATGTATTTGAATTGACTCGGACCTATGTCTCTAAGCAAAGAAAATCATTAGCAGATTAATTGTGAGTCCTGTTTGGACTGGTAATTTGAAGGCTATTAATCTTTTTATCTTAAGAAAGATCCAATGCTTTGATAAGAAATGCCATTGTGTTATAGTATCGATTAAGGCTGTGCCCAGCTGTGGAATGGCTGAATGAGCAATTCGTGCATAATTCCTCCACGTTTTTATCTTATTGACAAGCATTATAATGACTATAATAAACTAAGGAAACCTCAGGTGAAACAACACATGATTATGCTTGTCAATAGAGGTGTAACCATGAATGTAATGAATGCATTTCCCAAGTCCTTCTTTGTTAAGGATGTTTGCACAGATTCTTATCAGAATATGAACTGTGTGAATGACTCAACAGCATTCATTTATTTATCCACTCATTCTGTATATCCTCAGCCCCGCCATAGACCGGGCACCTTGCCAGGGGCCATGGGAAAACCATCCAAGTGAATACAGCAAGATCCCTGCCCCATGCCCCAGCATCTTCCTGTGAGATCAGGGATTCTGGTGTGCTCATTTGACTATAAGACCCTGCCAGAGAAGTTCTGACTGGAGTCATCCAGAGGAAGGCAGAGCCAAACCAGAATCTAGGGGAAGTTCCCCAGGGAGAGGAGATGGAGATGGAGAATGAGTTGGAATGAGCTGAATGTGTAGGATTTTGTTAATAGCGATAGGGTTTCTCCCTTCTGTGCAAGTGACTCATACTTCAGAATGACCCCATAAATCTTGAAAAAGAACAAAGTTGTATGAGTCCCCTTTGGTGATTTTCAAACTTACTGTAAAACTTCATGACATTGTGAAACAATTGCCTTTTCAACAGAAGAGGTAAGGCACAAATGTTTACATGCAAAAGAATGAATGTGAACAACTAAACAGAATTTACTCTCATGTGATCAAAGACCTAAATATGAGGCAAAACCCTCTGAAGAAAATGTAGAGATAAATTTGGTCTTCAATTAAATGAACTAGGTACTTTAGACATCTAAAGGATAAGCCAAAACAAAATAAATTGGGCTTCACCAAAATTAAAATCTGTTATGGGCTAGAGATGCAGCTTAGTATAGTAAAGTAGTTGGCTGGCATGTGTGAGGAGGCCCTGGGTTCAATCCCTAGCATTGCCAGACCAAAACTTTATGCTTCTGAGGAAACCACCAGAAAAAAAAAAACCAAAAAAACAAAAACAGGGCCTGAGATTTAGCTCAGTGGTTCCAGCGCCTGCCTTGCAAACACAGGTCCTGAGTTTGATCCTGGTAACCACATTCAATGCTGGGCATGGTGACTCATGCCCACCAGCAATCAATACTACATACCACCATGCCAGGTGTGGTGGCTCATGCCTGTAATCCCAGCACTCAGGAGGCAGAGACAGGAGGATTGCTGAGTTCGAGGCTTGCCTGGGCTACATAGTGAGCTCAGGGCCAGCCTGAACTACAAAGCAAGACCCTGTCTCAAAAACAACAACAACAACAACAACAAAACCAAAAACCCCCACAGAAACAGCAATCCATACAATGAGAGACAATATTTGCAAGCCACATATCTGATATTGAAAAGTATACAAAGTACTCTTACAACTCAACAACAAAAAAGATAAATAGTTCTATTTTAAGATGGGCAGAGGACTTGCACAGATGTTTTTCTGAAATGTGTGTACAACCAGGCACAGTGTGTTTGCCAATAACATAGCTACTCAGGAGGCTAAGGCAGGAGGCACATAAATTCCTGGCTAGCCTGGGTAACTCAGTAAGACCTCTCAAAATTAAAAAAAAATTAATTAGTAGTTCAGGCTGGCCTTGAATTCAGTATGTAGCCCAGGCTGACCTCAATCACACAGTGATCCTTCTATTTCAGCCTTCAAAGTACTGAAATTACAGACATGTGTCCCTGCACTCAGCTTAAAATAAAATTTTAAAAAGAGCGGGGGTGCTGGGCTTAGTGGCTCAACCCTGTAATCCCAGCACTTGGGAGGCAGAGGCAGAGGCAGAGGCAGGAGGATTGCTGAGTTTGAGGCTTGCTTGGGCTATATAGTGAGCTCAGGGCCAGCCTGAACTACAAAGCGAGACCCTGTCTCAAAACAAAAAAAAAAAAAAAAAAAAAAGAGCTGGGTTTATAGCTCAGTGGTAGAACACTAGAACACTTGCCTACATGCTTGAGGCCCTGAGTTCAATTCCTATTCTTGCAAAAAAAAATTTATACATTATATTCTATCTATCTATCTATCTATCTATCTATCTATCTATCTATCTATCTATCTACAGATATAGTATACACACACACACGTCCAATAAGCACATGAAAACATGCTTGGTGGTGGCATTAATCATTAGAAAAAGGAAATCAAAACTACAGTGGGCTATTACTTCATACCCACTGGTATGGCTGTGATAAAAAATAGGCACTAGTAAGTATTGACAGGATATAGGAAAACTACAACCCTCACATATCGCTGGTGTGAATGTAAAGCACTGCATTCACTGTGAAAAATAGTATTGGAGTTTCTCAGAAAATCAAAGCAGAGTTAGCGTATAATCTAGTCCTTCTACTCCTAGTTGTATACCCATAAGAACTGCAAGCAAGAACCCAAGCAGGAACATGTATACTGATAAATATGGTTGACAGCACTATGACTCACAAGAGCCAAAGGCAGAAGCAACCCAGAGTCTATCAACAAATACACAGGTAGACACAGTGGCAACTGTACAATAGGATATTTGGTCTCAAGAGGGAAAGGAATTCTGAAATAGGCTACAATACAGATGAGCCTTGACAACAATATGCCAAGTAAAATAAGTCAATCACAAAAGGCTTTAAGATTCCATTTTTATGAAATATCTTGAATAGGAAAATTCACAGAGATAGCAAATAAGATAGAAATTGCCCAGACCTAGGAAAAGAGAGTATAAGGAGTGACTCCTAATAGGTATTGAATTCCTTTTAAGGGTAATGAAAATCTTCTGGAATTAGATAGTGGTAATGGTTGCTCAGCCTTGTGAATATGCAAAAAAAAAAAATCAGTAAATTGTCCACTTTGAGACAGTGTCTCATTATGTAGCCCAGGCTCATGGATTCTCCTGCCTCAGCCTCTCTAAACTGTACATTATTTTAAAGAATAAACTTTACACCAGGCGTGGTGGCTCACGCCTGTAATCCCAGCACTCGGGAGGCAGAGGCAGGAGGATTGCTGAGTTCGAGGCTTGCCTGGGCTACATAGCGAGCTCAGGGCCAGCCTGAACTACAAAGCGAGACCCTGTCTCAAAAAAAAAAACAAAAAAAAAATAAACTTTACATGTGAACTGTGTCTCCTTAAAAAGGATGATT